>LPNX011040153.1:0-194068 GCA_001517045.1 Pseudotsuga menziesii
TAATTTTGGCGGAAAGAGAGAAGTTTAGCGGAAAAAGGACAGGGCAGAGCTACGACAGTGTAGCACGTTTCCAGCTGGAGAGCAGAGCTGGAAACCATGAATTTTGGGATAGAAAAGTCAAGGAGACAACGGTACCAGAGCGGTTGAGAGAAGAAAGCTCAACCACTGCATTGAAGGCAGCGGCGGAAGATAGGAGGGCTCAGCGACCCTCATAAAGAAGAAGGAGCAACGAGGCTCAAGCATTGAAGGCGAAGGACAGAAAGAGAAGCGGTGCATAGTACCCATGGTCAGTACCGGGAAGCATGGAAGACTGCAGAGAGCTGCGGTGTGACGGGAAGCGGCTACCTCAAGGACAGAGAGGACCGACTGTCACTGTTTAGGGTATGGGTTTACTGTTGGGACAGGCCCACAGTGTTGTAATGACACGACCTTCGGGCTGCCTATAAAAGCTTACATTTTTGTATTGTAAAGGGTTGGTTGGGTAGCTAATCAATTAGTAGATAGTCGATCAGTTGATAGTCTTTGTAGATTCAGAAATCAGTCAGACAGACTGCGTTGTAACGATCCAGACACATAGTCATCTGTGAGTCATTTGAGTCTGTATGTAATCATTTGCAGAGAGAACAGAGAGGGAAGAGATATAGAGAGAAGATCAGAGATCTAGGAGAAACTTTGCGCTGCAAGGGTAGTGCAACAAACTGTGCTAACTTCCCTCAAGATATATAATAGAAGCACAGTTTGGTGGACGTAGCTCCCAGCCCGGGGGTGAACCACGTTAAATCTGCGTGTTATGTGTTGAATGGATGTGATTGTATTTGCTTATTGTTACTAGTTATTATGCATGTAATGATAGTAGCAGTAGACGAATGTATGTATTGTTTCATTCATAATATTGCAAAAGGCTAAGGATAAGTCGAAGTATTGCAGTAGGTTGTTTAAGGACTATCTCACGTCGGTCACTAATTACCAGTTATTCATAAGAGACTTCTGAGAAGTAGAGTGTCACACATTGGCGCAATCAACGTTAAGAGCGTAACGTCGCAGTGGTAAGGTATCGCAAAGAAGCGATATCGCATCGGCAGAGGAGCTGCGATGCGAGATACTGCGAGCTGAGGGCTTAGCGTTGAGGAGAGGATAGGTGTTCCGCGGTGCGCAGAGATGTGGTAAGGATTGGAAGGCTGCGAGTAAGTGGAAGTTGTGCGACGTGAGAGGAATCCGAGCAGCCGGTGCGGGGTTGAGCATCACTCGGGTGAAAGTGCTGCGAGTAGAAGGGGACGTGCGATGCGCAGAGCTAGTCGACCTAGTGGCGCACAGGAGAAAAGGGGAAAGAAGTAGGATGTCCAGCACCTGGTCCAGGACACTTGAGTCTTGGCCAACCCATTAGATTCACTTCGGGTGAGACTTCAGATCGCTTTGCGGTCTGTTGCCGAAATGGCCAGTGAGTTTGGAGTGTTGTTGATTAATCATAGTAAACCCGGGTCTGCCCACGCAATCAACACAAGTCAGCTGCTGCGTTTCTAATTCTTGGGATTGAAGTAATATTGAATGCATTAAAACATTTAAGCAAATCCCATACCTCATTTTGGTAATCTTTCAAGTGAGGAGAAACACAATGTATTTGATTTCTGATTTGTTTTACAACTATTTCTGAATCTCCAAAGACTTTTAAATTACTTACCTTTAATTCAATTGCTTTCTTTAAGCCCTGCATTAGTGCTTCATACTCTGATGTATTATTAGTACACTCAAATTCTAGTCTACATGAAAGGAAATTTTTATGCTTCTGTGGGTCAATCAGGACACAGCCGGCCCCTGACCCTTCTAATGTCTTTGAGCCATCAAAAAATAAAGTCCAAAAGTCACTAACTACTGAATGTAAATCTATTCCTACTGCTAAGTCTACTATTTTACAATCAATCTCATCAGCCTGCGAGAACCAAAGGAGATCAAGCTCGGTGTCAGCTGGGTTGCTGGATTCTTCCGCTTGATAATTCCTAGGTTCCAACTCAAGAAAATAGTTTCCCAATATAGAATCCACTGGTATATTCTTTTCATCCAGTTGAGTAACATTGTACTTCATGTGGGGTTCTCTTAGAATCTTAATCTGGTTTGGACTCCCTTTGTATGGCAACCACATATGTGACCAATCTGAGGTAAAGTATTCATTTAATTTGGCTGACCAATCTCTGCTCAGGACAAGACCGTAAGCGTCCGGTATATCAGCCACCATGATGTTGATAACTTGGCATACTTTGTCATTGGATGTCAGATGGATTAGGATGTCTTCCATCTCACCAATTACCTTAACATCTTTCCTATCCAATTGAACAACCCTCCACGTGGTTGGCTTAGGCTACCCATTTATCTTCCTACATACTGATATGGGCATGACATTAATGGATGCCCCAGAGTCTACCAAACAATTGTGCACATTATGATTAAAAATTTCAAACGTCAAGAGGAAAGGTGGATGTTTAGCTTTAGACTTACCTCCAACGCTGGTTTCTCCAATTTCTTCTTCGTCCTGAGGTTGATTGTCGACGGTCATCTTGTCATCTGATGCTTCAAGTGCTTTTAGCAGTCTCTCCTTTTGATGCGGAACCTTACACATCTCAAATAATGGAACATTCACTTTTACCTTTTTTAAATCCTCCACAATGTCATAATGCATCGGCTGTCCAATGGGATGGGGTTTATCATCATTTTCTTCACTTGGCTTGCCTGTTGTATCATTCTGTCTAGGATTTTGGCTGGTAATTGTGAATTCTGGAATCTTATCAGCCGAGGCTTTATTTTGAAACTTCTTCTTTACATTTCTCTGCAGCCTTCTGATATTTGGGAGAATAAGACTGTCTTCCTTAACCATTCCTTTTCTTCTTGTGGCCATGTTGGTGTCCATGATGCCCTTGTATCCCTGAGTCTTTCCTTCTTCAGCATCAAATAATGAGACAGAATTCCATAAAGCCAAGGTTTCCTCTTCCTGCTCATTATTAGATGTAGAGGCAACATTCTCTTTTCTTTCTTCATCATCTTTTTCTATTAATTTCGAATCCAACATCCGATTCATGACCAATGTCATTGAATTTATCCACTGTGGGCAATTCTTTTCGGAATGCGGCTGTTGGTGGAAGGTGCAGAAATTTTCCATCCCTATATCTGTCAAATTGATGGATGCAGAATTTTCTAGAGGCGGTTCGGACTGATTGTTGTCCTCTTTTTTCTTGTAATAGGGTTTGTAAAACTTTTGTGTTTCTTTTTCCTTTTCCATGTCTATGATATTATTAGAAAGTTTCTGCATCATTTTGGCCATACTTTCATAATCTAGTTTATTCTCCTCTTTAGGCTTGGTAAACAGTAAGGTTTTCCTTCTCTCCCCTGATTGTTCAGGATAATCTTCAATACTCTCCCTTTCAGCCTCCACCACTTCCGCTTCTTCATAAGTTTCTGCCAAAGTAGGCTTGGCGCTACCTTTTGCAAACATGGCCAAATTAGGACCCAAAGCTGATGTATAATACTTAATTAGGACCTTGTCTGAAGGCTTTTTAGCGTCAGAAAAATTCTTGATATACGATGCAAATCTCTGAGTAAAACTGTGCACCTTCTCTTTCTTCTCCTTTTTCAGAGTGCATAGTCCTTTCATAAGGGCTGCATGAGTCTTTTGAACTGCATACTTACTTCTGAAAATTCTTCCAAAGGTATCGCAATCAGGGATCGAGTTGGCAGGCAATCCAAAATACCATGAGGTAGCATCTCCTTTAGGAGTATGAAGGAATAGTCTACAAACCACATCTTCATGCTCCCCCACCCTCAATCCTTCTATTGCCAAATAAAAGCTCTGCAAATGATCATCTACTAATATCTTCTCATTGGGGTCAAATTTAGGCAACAACTTTTCAAAGGCTTGAGGTAGATCATGTAAAGGAGGGGTCAGGTTTAGGGGGGATCTGGCTCTCCATGCAGGTGGTGGATTTGGTGGGTTAGGTGGTTGATTGGCATTAACTCCTGCCATAAGTAAAGGTGGAGAGTGAGGAGGTGAACCAACAGGGGTGTGAACAGGAGAAATCTAAGGGGTATCTGGGCCTTCTTGATTCAAAGGTAGCTCTACTTCTTGTAAGGCGGTTTCTACAAGTTCTTCCCAGTCTCCAACTAACACTGAGTCTTCTGTTACAGGACGGTCTTTCTTTTTAACTCTCTCCTGGGAAATTCATGGATAATCGGCAGTCCTCCAATCTTCTTTACGTATGCCCTGGTGTGTCTTCTCAGGTCATTAACAGATTCGTTGCGAACAGGATATAGATGTTCTTTATTCCCTTCTTTCGGACTTGGATTACGAAGTCCACTACTTTCAGAACTGTAACCGATGGAATAATCTCAGGAAAACAGGTTTCCTCGGCCAGCCATGCACTGGCGGCCCTCCTTCTAGCGCCAAAACTGTCGAGGCCTACAAAATCACAGGAAACAACAGTAAGGGATTCTCCCCAATCAACGTTCCCAACTATCCCATTGATTGTTTGGTATAGGGAATCTGTTCGGTTTGCGGTCTGGCTACCATAGGTCAAGTAACAAAACAAAGGCTTTACCGGTTGCGACCCGGTCCACCGAGTTTTTTGTAATTTTGACTTAAACTATGAAATGCAAGTGCCTAACTAAATGCAAGTTGATCAAAAATGCAAGGAGCTATCACAATGTGATGCGCAGGTTCTTACCTCTTGTCTTAGGCTCACGAGCATCCTAATCAAAATACAACCAGAAAATAATCTAACTATCTAATCTATCCCTAGGGAGCAGAGTTGTCGTTCATTGATGAGTAATATATTTTGTACATGCATTATGAAAAGTTACAGATAGCTGACACTTCCTTCAAAACACATGAACAATCAAATATGTTTCAACAACCAGATAGCCAATTGTTTATGGACAACATTTATTACTCATAGCAGGAAAAACATCACAAAATAAACAAGAGAACATTCCAGCAAGAACATAGGTTCAGAAATTTGAACATTCTCATAGTTAATGAGACACAGCTGAAAAATGAAATAGTTCCTCTTCAACATTGCTCATTTGAGTACATTTGACACATTCCATATTACACTTCTTCCAGCATGCAAGAATTGCAGTTTCTCATTGTAAAACGAAATAGTTCCTCTTACAACAAACCGTTTACAAAAATTTTAGGGGAAAAAGCCCCTTTTCTAATTCCTATCATTGCAATATTTAAACTATTCAGTAGATCGTTTGGGTTCCCCCCAAACATGTGACCTTCCAGCTCCATTAACGCTTCATCTTTTCCTATTTCGTCCTTGCCTATCATGATTGGTTGACTAACTGCTGGACCTTCCAGATCTGCCCCTTGGCTGCTCTTGACTTTCTCTTTTCCAGGCGACCTTACCAGCATTGCGTCCTACCCGCAATCATTTACAATGCATCATTCTTTGGAAAATCGTTTTAAACATTATGATCACCCACCTGAAACGGCTAACCACAAGAAAACACCTGGGCTCATCTATTGATCTGGTACAAGTTTTGACTGAGTTCTGAGCGGGAAAGATATAAATCGGCAGTTGGTCGGCTTTAGCATCGGACGCGAAGAGACTTTCCTGGCCGCAACAACGGGAAGGAACAGGGCTAAAGAGAGACGAACACACGGGCTGGAGAGACTTAAATCGGAAGTTGGACGGTTTTTCGTTTCGGGGGCGGAAACACTTTTCCAGCCGCAACGGCAGAAGAGAATAGGCTTCAGGAACACAATGTAAAGGCGCGAAAAATCAATCGGAAGTCGGACGGCTTTGACATCGGACGCTACACCGCTTTCCCAGCCGCAACGGCGGAAGAGAATAGGCTTTAGGCACACGACGAAAAGGTGAGAAAACTCAATCGGAAGTCGGGAAGCTTTGACATCAGACACTACACCGCTTTCCCAGCCGCAACGGTGGAAGAGAATAGGTTTTGGACACACGGCCAAGCAGGTCAATACATATCGGCCATCGGGGCAATTCAGACTTCGGACGAATAAACGATTCTGGAGCTGCAACGGCAGAGGGGATGAAACTTCATAGCTTCTGATCTAACATAAATTTACGACCGACCACAGGAAAACTAAGTGCTTAAAAGCTCAACACAGCAACGATCAAACTAAAATATCTCAGAGACAATGGTTTGCTTAAAGGGAAACTAATCTGACAAATCTCTGGCTATCAAAACCACATTCAACTCTGCGATCCACAATAAAATCTTAACACAAACCTCCTTTGGAGAGACAAGCTACAAATCAATCATTAGAATCGACCAAAGCTAAAGCTAGACCAAACCTTCATGGATCAAACGAAACCAAAGCAACTCTAAATGATAAGGAGGGGCCCCAAAACTTAAGAAATTAGGGGAAAAACTTGCAGCTACAACAACTGGCGATTACCTGGTAAACCTAGATCTTTGGGTGATTATCCTTTGAGTGACAAGCTGTTTAACAACAAGTGCATCTGTTAAATTCTTCCAACCATCTGGATTTCTCAAATTACAGGAGTGTGTACCTTTAATCATTGATGATAGTCCAATTTGGGAAAGTGGAAACCACGATCTTCAAGTCTAGATAACTCTGTCGAAGCCAAAAGATGAGTTCATTATTAATTTTTTCTTCAGGTATCCGATAGCATCGGACTCCACAGGATTGTAGCCGGTGGTGAACATAAATGTTCATTTGCTCCACATTCCCATGCCATTTTGGCACTTTTTGTGCTTTTGGACTTTGTCCCTTTTCATGCGAGTCTTCATGTGTGCCTTTCTTACTGAGTTTTAATTAAGGATCCTCTTTCCCATAGTGCCCTTTTGTGTGAGTGGTGTGCTTAATGTTTCAGCTCACGGACGGAGAGGATCTTTTGGCAATTTGGTACTTATGATTCAACCTTTGTTTTGATGTATGATGCTTTCACAGGAGTTTCAACTCTTATCTGCCTTTTGGCATTTACTTCCTGGCATGGGATCATTTGTATTTAACATACTATTTACCTTGATCTTTTCCATGGGTCCTCTGTTATCTCCCCGTAGAACATTTTAAGTGTGAAGTGGATGGAGCCTCAACATAGTATTGTGGACTCTTTGAATCTGGTTTATTTTGCAGGGATTACGCAGGACCTCAATGCACACAGAGATTTATTCGAGAAAACTGCTATGACTGGAAGAAGTTCAATCAGGAAGACACAGGATGATACTCAACATATTTTCTATTCCCAAAAATATCTTAATGTCTTCCAGATAGCCGCAAGTTCATTCCCTTTATTGAAAATCAACAAACTCAAACTTAAACCAAATGAAAGCATGACTTCAAAATACAACCAAACAACTTATTTATATACAAGACAGAAAAAGCTCAAAGAAAACACAAGAAAAATACGGCTTGAGAACCAAACCATTAACTGGCAAGTTGTCCTCTCAACCTTGTAAATCTTGCAGCTTATAAGTAGCAGGGCCAAGTTTTGTTGTGATTTGAAACGGGCCTACCCACAACTGTTGGAACTTAGTATGCTTTCCCTTCTCATCATGGGGATGGTCCCACTTGAGAAGTAGGTCTCCCACTTCCAAGTCCTTTTTTCCAGCTTTATGTTTGTCAAACCATCTTTTTACTACCTCCTGCTGTTGCTTAAAACATTCTCTGGCCTTGGACCTAGCTTCTTCTACTTTCAACAGATTGCATATCCTTATCTATAAAACTTCATTCTCCGACCCACTAGACTCTTGAGCTAAAATATAAGACGGTAGCATGATATTGGTAAGAAGGATGCCTTCCTTACCGTACGTACACAAGCGTATAGGGCGACACTCCTATCGCAGAATTGGGGGTGACTCTGTCAACCCACAGGGAATTGGGTAAGGCTGAGTGCCAACATCTCTGGTTTTCTATTACAGTCTTCTTCATAATTCTAATGAGGTTTTTATTAGATGATTCAACCAGGCCATTCCCTTGTGGATAGTAGTTAGCAGAGTAATGCAATTTTATCCCTTTATCATGATCGAAAGCAGTTAATTTAATTGACGAAAAGTATTTAGCATTATCAAAAACTAACGAAATTGGAACTCCAAACCTGGTCATGATATGATCTTGCAGGAAGCTGATGACCTCATCTTCATTTATCTTGCATAGAGGTACTGCTTCAACCCAGCGAGTGAAATAATCCGTCGCGGTAACGATGTACTTGTGTTGTAGTGAGGAATTTGGTTTAATTTCTCCAATGATGTCGAATCCCCGTTTCTCAAATGGTTCCGTGATCATTACAGGCTTTAGGGGGGCTACTGCTTTAGGTTGTCTCCCACCGCATCTTTGGAAAATATCACATTTTCTGACGTTTGCATGTGCATCCTTGAAGAGCATAGGCCAGTAATAACCAGCTCTGAGGATTTTGTGGGCTATGGTATCCCCTGAATAATGTCCCCCAACCGGACCATCGTGTAATTCATACATTACTTTCTTAGCATCTTCTTTTTCCAAGCATCTCAGAAGAACTCCATCATAGTTTTTCCTGAATAATACGCCTTCAATGATTTTACAGGAATCGGATTTCAGACACAACGCCCTTCTTTGCTTGGATTTCCAATGTTCCGACAACAATCCTAACTATAGATAATGTACAAGGTCTCTATACCAAGACTTAGGAGCTATAAATAGAGAACATACCTCCATTGAATGTAATTCGGCCTCATCTTCCCAGGCACTGTCTTCATTCTTCCTACTTTCATTCATCAATTTGCACAATCCCTGACCTTTAACTATAGATGCTGGACTGAATTCGAGGTCGTATTCTTGAAGAGTTGTTACCCAATTTCCCCTTCTTTCTCCTAACTCTTTCTGTATGAGAAGGGACCTCGCAGTTGGGTAGGGGACAATCACTTTGGTTCGATTTTTTAGAATATAAGGCCTGAATTGCTTCACTCTTTTAAACACCACGTAAGCTTGTTTATCAACAGTTGGGTAGTTCAATTCAGCCCCCTGTAGACCAGTACTCATAAAAGAGATTGGGAATTCATCCCCCCCTTCCTCCTTTTGGGTGAGCACAGCTGCCAGTGAATCATCGGATGCAAATGTATACATAATAAAATCTTTATCAAAGTCTGGGATTTTCAAGGAGGGTGCGTGTGCGACAGCAGTTTTAATCTGGCTGAAAGCGTCCTTTTCAATTTCAGTCCATTTAAATTGTGCATTTTGCTTGACCATCTGCTGTAATGGTTTAATAGTCTGAGCGAAATCAGGTACAAATCTTCTTACAAAATTTATGGTTCCCATAAACGATTGCATTCCCTTTTTATTATGGGGCATAGGGATTTGTTCAATGGCCTTAATTCTTTCTGGGTCTATAGATATACCTTGCTTTGAAACTATATGCCCCAGTAACTTGCCTTCCGTGATGCCGAACACACATTCCTTGGGATTAAGCGAGATGCCGTATTTCCTACAGCTTTCAAAAATCTGTCTTAAGTGAAATGCATGCTCTTCTCTTTTCTTCGAGAAAATTGTAATATCGTCAAGGTATACTACAACACTTATGCCAATCAATCCACAGAATTCTATGTCCATAGCTCTTTGAAAGGTTGCTCCAGCGTTTATGAGCCCAAAAGGCATTCTTCTGTAGGCAAAGGTTCCCCATTTCATCCTGAACGTTGTCTTCAATCTGTCTTCATCGGCTACTAGCACTTGATTGTAGCTAGAGAAACCGTCTAATAATGAAAACAATTCAGAACCAGAGACCATCTGTAGCAATTGCTCCACGGGAGGAACTGGATAGTTGTATTTATCTGAGGCATGGTTTAAGTTTATGAAGTCCAGGCACAGTCTAATTTATCCCGACTTCTTTCTGACCGGTACCAGATTCGATACCCACTCTGAGTGTCTAACTTTAAAACTGATTTTAGCATCCAATAATCTCTTTACCTCACTCTGAATCAGTGGTTCCAGCTTTGGATTCATTTTCCTCAAAGGCTGCTGATAAGGCTTGACTCCGGCCTTGATGGGAACAACACGCTTGATGATGCTGGTATCGTATGTTTTTAGATCTTCGTATGTCCAGGAGAATACATCCTTATATTCATTAAATAGACTGATGAATTTGTCTCTTTCTACTGGTGAACAACATTTGCCGAGATTCACGAACTTGGGATTGTTACCATTTCCTAAATTTATCAGCTCGAACTGTGGAGATGAGCTGTGGGTCTTCACATTGGCTGGTCTTCTGAACTTTTCATTTAAATCAAACATTTTTTCCAACGTTATAACTCTTTTAGGAATGAAATTGTCCAATTTCATCTCGGCCTGATGTTGTTCATCATCTATAATGGCTCCTTTAAAAACCTCGTCATTTGTCAAGCACTCTATTATTTGCCGGTCATCATCAAACACTCGCAGGTTGGTAATCATATCAGGTACTGAAGGGCTGAAAAGTAATCCAACAGTACATCGATTATTTGAGGGTACAAGCCTAGCGGCCGAAGTGGCTAACAAGTCAGCTGCTGTGTTTCTAATTCTTTGGATTGAAGTAATATTGAATGCATTAAAACATTTAAGCAAATCCCATACCTCATTTTGGTAAGATTTCAAGTGAGGAGAAACACAATGTATTTGATTTCTGATTTGCTTTACAACTATTTCTGAATCTCCAAAGACTTTTAAATTACTTACCTTTAATTCAATTGCTTTCTTTAATCCTTGCTTTAGCGCTTCATACCCTGTTTTATTATTAGTACACTCAAATTCTAGTCTACATGAAAGGAAATGTTTATGCTTTTGTGGGTCAATCAGGACACAGCCGGCCCCTGACCCTTCTAATGTCTTTGAGCCATAAAAAAATAAAGTCCAAAAGTCACTAACTACTGAATGTAAATCTATTCCTACTGCTAAGTCTACTATTTTACAATCAATCTCATCAGCCTATGAGAATCGAAGGAGATTAGGATGGGTGTCAGCTGGGTTGCTGGCTTCTTTCGATTGATAATTCCCAGGTTCCAACTCAAGAAAATAGTTTCCCAATATAGAATCCACTGGTATATTCTTTTCATCCAGTTGAGTAACATTGTACTTCATGTGGGGTTCTCTTAGATCTTAATCTGGTTTGGACTCCCTTTGTATGGCAACCACAGATGTGACCAATCTGAGGCGGAATATCCATTTAATTTGGCTGACCAATCTCTGCTCAGGACAAGACCGTAAGCATCTGGTAGTTCAGCCACCATGATGTTAATAACTTGGCATACTTTGTCATTGAATGTCAGATGGATTAGGATGTCTTCCATCTCACCAACTACCTTAACATTTGTCCTATCCAACTGAACCACCCTCCACGTGGTTGGCGTAGGCTGCCCACTTATCTTCCTACATACTAATATGGGCATGACATTAATGGACGCCCCTGAGTCTACCAGACAATTGTGCACATTATGATTAAAAATTTCAAACGTCAGGAGGAAAGGTGGATGTTTAGCTTTAGACTTACCTCCAACGCTGGTTTCTCCAATTTCTTCTTCGTCCTGAGGTTGATTGTCGGCGGGCACCTTGTCATCTGATGCTTCAAGTGCTTTTAGCAGTCTATCCTTTTGATGTGGCACCTTACACATCTTGAATAATGGAACATTCGCTTTTACCTTTTTTAAATCCTCCACAATGTCATAATTCATCGACTGTCCAATGGGATGGGGTTTATCAGCATTTTATTCACTTGGCTTGGCTGTTGCATCATTCTGTCTAGGATTTTGGCTGGTAATTGTGAATTCTGGAATCTTATCAACCGAGGCTTTATTTTGAAACTTCTTCCTAACATTTCTCTATAGCGTTCTGATCTTTGGGAGAATAAGACTGTCTTCCTTGACCATTACTTTGCTTCTTATGGACACATTGGTGTCCATGATTCCCTTGTATCCCTGAGTCTTTCCTTCTTCAGCATCAAATAATGAGACAGAATTCCATGAAGCTAGGGTTTCCTCTTCCTACTCTTTATTAGACATAGAGGCAGCATTCTCTTTTCTTTCTTCATCATCTTCTTCTGTTAATTTCGAATCCAACATCTGATTCATGACCAATGTCATTGAATTTATCCACTGCGGGCAATTCTTTTTAGAATGCGGCTGTTGGTGGAAGGTGCGGAAATTTTCCATCCCTATATCTGTCAAATTCATGGATGCAGAATTGTGTGTAGGCGGTTGGGACTGGTTCTTGTCCTCTTCTTTCTTGTAATAGGGTTTGTAAAACTTTTGTGTTTCTTTTTCCTTTTCCATGTCTATGATCTTATTAGAAAGTTTCTGCATCATTTTGGCCATACTTTCATAATATGGTGTTTTCTCCTCTTTAGGATTGGTAAACAGTAAGGTTTTCCTTCTCGCCCCTGATTGTTCGGGATAATATTCAATACTCTCTCTTTCAGCCTCCACAACTTCCGCTTCTTCATAAGTTTTTGCCAAAGTAGGCTTGGCCCTACCTTTTGCAAACATGGCCAAATCAGGACCCAAAGCTGATGTATAATACTCAATTAGGACCTTGTCTGAAGGCTTCTCAACGTCAGAAAAATTCTTGATATACGCTGCAAATCTCTGAGTAAAACTTTGCACCTTCTCTTTCTTCTCCTTTTTCAGAGCGCATAGTCCTTTCATAAGGGTTGCGTGAGTCTTTTGAACTACATACTTACTTCTGAAAATTCTTTCGAAGGTATTCCAATCAGGGATCGAGTTGGCAGGCAATCCAAAATACCATGAGGCAGCAGCTCCTTTAAGAGTATGTGGGAATAGTCTACAAACCACATCTTCATGCTCCCCCGCCCTCAATCCTTCTATTGCCAAATAAAATCTCTGCAAATGATCATCTACTAATATCTTCTCATTGGGGTCAAATTTAGGCAACAACTTTTCAAAGGCTTGAGGTAGATCATGTAAAGGAGGGGTCAGGTTTAGGGGGGATCTGGCTCTCCATGCAGGTGGTGGATTTGGTGGGTTAGGTGGTTGATTGGTGTTAACTCCTGCCATAAATAAAGGTGGAGAGTGAGGAGGTCAACCAACAAGGGTGTGAACAGGAGAACTGTAAGGGGTATCTGGGCCTTCTTGATTCAAAGGTAGCTCAACTTCTTATAAGGAGGTTTCTACAAGTTCTTCCCAGTCTCCAACCAGCACTGAGTGTTCTGCTACAGGTCTTTCTTTTTATACTCTCTCCTGGGCAATTCAGGGATAATCGACAATCCTCCAATCTTCTTTACATATGCCCTGGTGTGCCTTCTCAGGTCATTAACAATTTCGTTGCGAACATGATATAGATGTTCTTTATTCCCTTCTTCCGGACTTGGATTACGAAGTCCACTACTTTCAAAACTTTAACCAGTGGAATAATCTCGGGAAAATGGGTTTCTTCGGCCAGCCATGCACTAGCGTCCCTCCTTCTAGCGCCAAAACTGTTCAGGCCTGGAAAATCACAGGCGGCAATAGTAAGGGATTCTCCCCAATCAACATTCCGAACTAGCCCATTGACTCTTTGGTATAGGGAATCCGTCCGGTTTTTGGTCCAGCTACCGTAGGTCAAGTAACAAAACAAAGGCTTTACCTGTTGCGGCATGATCCACCGAGTTTTTTGTAATTTTGACTTAAAATATGAAATGCAAGTGCCTAACTAAATGCAGGGTGATCAGAAATGCAAGGAGCTGTCACAATGTGATGCGCAGGTTCTTACCTCTCGTCTTAGGCTCACGAGCATCCTAATAAAAATACAACCAAAAAATAATCTAACTATCTAATCTATCCCTAGCGAGCAGAATTGTCACTCATTGATGGGTTATATATTTTGTACATGCATTATGAAAAGTTACAGATAGCTGACACTTCCTTCAAAACACATGAACAATCAAATATGTTTCAACAACCAGATAGCCAATTGTTTATGGACATCATTTATTACTCATAGCAGGAAAAACGTCACAAAATAAACTAGAGAACATTCCAACAAGAACATAGGTTAATAAATTAGAACATTCTCATATTTAATGAGACACAGCTGAAAAATCAAATAGTTCCTCTTCACCATTGCTCATTTGAGTACATTTTACGCATTCCATATTGCACTTCTTCCAGCATGCAAAAATTGCAGTTTCTCATTGTAAAACAAAATAGTTCCTCTTACAACAGACCATTTACAAAATTTTCAGGGGAAAAAGCCCCTTTTCTAATTCCTATCATTGCAATATTTAAACTATTTAGTAGATCGTTTAGGTTCCCCCCAAACATGTGACCTTCCATCTCCATTAACGCTTCATCTTTTCCTATTTCGTCCTTTCCCGTCACGATTGGTTGAGTAACTACTGGACCTTCCAGATCTACCCCTTGGCTGCTCTCGACTTTGTCTTTTCCAGGCGACCTTACCGGCATTGCATCCTACCCACAATCATTTATAGTGGATAATTCTTTGGAAAAGGGTTTTAAACATTATGATTACCCACCTGAAACGGCTAACCACAAGAAAACAGTTGGGCTCATCTATTGATCTCGCACGAGTTTTGACTGAGTTCTGAGTGGGAAAGATATAAATCGACAGTTGGTCGGCTTTAGCATCGGACGCGGAGAGACTTTCCTGGCCTTAACGGCGGAAAGGAACAAGGCTAAAGTGATATGAACACACAGGCTGGAGAGACTTAAATCGAAAGTCGGACGATTTTTCGTTTCGGGGGCGGAAACACTTTTCCAGCCGCAACGGCGGAAGAGAATAGGCTTCATGCACACGACGAAAAGGTGGGAAAAATCAATCGGAATTCGGATGGCTTTGACATCGGACGCTACACCGCTTTGCCAGCCGCAATGGCGAAAGAGAATAGGCTTCAGGCACACGACAGAAAGGGGGGAAAACTCAATAGGAAGTCAGACGGCTTTGACATCGGACGCTACATCGCTTTCCCAGCCGCAACGGCGAAAGAGAATAGGTTTTGGACACACAGCCAAGCAGGTCAATACGTATCGGCCATCAGGGCAATTTAGACTTCGGACGAATAAAAGATTGTGGAGCCGGAATAGTGGAGGGGCTGAAACTTCACAGCTTTGGACCTAACATAAATTTACGCCCGACCACAGGAAAACTAAGTGCTTAAAAGTTCAACACAGCAACAATCAAACTAAAATATCTCAGAGACAACGGTTTGCTTAAAGGGAAACTGATCTAACGAATCTCTGGTTATCAAAACCACATTCAACTCTACGATCCAAAATAAAATATTAACATAAACGTCCTCTGGAGAGACAAGCTACAAATCAATCATTAGAATCGACCAAAGATAAATCTAGACCAAACCTGCATGGATCAAATGAAACCAAAGCAACTCTAAATGATAAGGAGGGGCCCCAAAAAATAAGAAATTAGGGGAAACAGTTGCTGCTGCAACAACTGGCGATTACCTGGTGAACCTAGATCTCTGGGCGATTATCCTTTGAGTGATAGGTTGTTTAACAACAAGTGCATTTGTTAAATTCTTCCAACCATCTAGATTTCTCAAATTACAGGAGTGTGTACCTTTAATCATTGATGATAGTCCAATTTGGGAAAGTGGAAACCACGATCTTCAAGTCTAGATAACTTTGCTGAAGCCAAAAGATGAGTTCATTATTAATTTTGACTTCAGGTAGCCGACAGCATCGGTCACCACAGGATTGTAGCGAGTGGTGAACAGAAATGTTCGTTTTCTCCACATTCCCATGCCATTTTGGCACTTTTTGTGCTTTTGGACTTTGTCCCTTTTCATGCGAGTCTTCCTGTGTGCCTTTCTTACTGAGTTTTAATTCAGGATCCACTATCCCATAGTGCCCTTTTGTGTGAGTCGTGTGCTTAATGTTTCAACTCACGGACGAAGAGGATCTTTTGGCAATTTGGTACTTATGATTCAACCTTTGTTTTGATGTATGATGATTTCACATGAGTTTCGACTCTTATCTGCCTTTTGGCATTTACTTCCTGGCACGGGATCATTTGTATTTAACATACTGTTCACCTTTCTCTTTTCCATGGGTCCTCTATTATCGCCCCGTAGAACATTTTAAGTGTGAAGTGGATGGAGCCTCAACATAGTATTGTGGACTCTTTGAATCCGGTTTATTTTGCAGGGATTACGTAGGACCTCAATGCACATAGAGATTTATTTGAGAAAACTGCTATGACTGGAAGAAGTTCAATCATCAACACACAGGATAATACTCAACATATTTGCTATTCCCAAAAAGATCTTAATGTCTTCCAGACAACCGCAAGTTCGTTCCCTTTATTGAAAATCAACAAACTCAAACTTAAACCAAATGAAAGCATGACTTCAAAATACAACCAAACAGCTTATTTATATACAAGACAGAAAAGATCAAATAAAACTCAAGAAAAATACAGCTTGAGAACCAAACCATTAACTGGCAAGTTCTCCTCCCAACCTTGTAAATCTTGCAGCTTATAAGTAGCAGGGCCAAGTTTTGTTGTGATTTGAAACGGGCCTACCCACAACTTCTGGAACTTAGTATGCTTTCCCTTCTCATCATGGGGATGGTCCCACTTGAGAACTAGGTCTCCCACTTCCAAGTCCTTTTTTCCAGCTTTATGTTTGTCAAACCATATTTTTACTACCTCCTGCAGTTGCTTAAAACGTTCTCTGGCCTCGGGCCTAGCTTCTTCTACTTTCAGCAGATTGCATATCCTTATCTGTAAAACTTCATTCTCCAACCCACTAGACTCTTGAGATAAAATAGAAGACGGTAGCATGATATTGGGAGGCAGGATGGCTTCCTTACCGTACACAAGGGTATAGGGTGACACTCCTATCACAGAAATGGGGGTGACTCTGTCAGCCCACAGGGCGTTGGGTAAGGTTGAGTGCCAACTTCTCTGGTTTTCTATTACAGTCTTCTTCAGAATTCTAATGAGGTTTTTATTAGATGATTTAGCCAGGCCATTCCCTTGTGGATAGTAGTTAGCAGAGTAATGCAATTTTATCCCTTTATCATGAGCGAAAGCAGTTAATTTAATTGATGAAAAGTATTTAGCATTATCAAAAAATAACGAAATTGGAACTCCAAACCTGGTCATGATATGATCTTGCATGAAGCTGATGACCTCATCTTCATTTATCTTGCGCAGAGGTACTGGGTCAACCCAGCGAGTAAAATAATCCGTCGTGGTAAGGATGTACTTGCGTTGTAGTGAGGAATTTGGTTTAATTTATCCAATGATGTCCAATCCCCATTGCTCAGATGGTTCTATGATCATTACAGGATTTATGGGGGCTGCCGCTTTAGGTTGTCTCCCACTGCATCTTTGGAAAATATGACATTTTTTGACGTGTGCATGTGCATCCTTGAAGAGCGTAGGCCAGTAATAACTAGCTCTAAGGATCTTGTGGGCTATGGTATCCCCTGAATAATGTCCCCCATCCAAACCATCATGTAGATTAGACATTACTTTCTTACCATCTTCTTTTTCCAAGCATCTCAGAAGAACTCCATCATAGTTTTTCCTGAATAATATGCCTTCAATGATTTGATAGGAAGCGGATTTCAAACGCAGCGCCCTTCTTTGCTTGGAGTTCCAATGTTCCGGCAACAATCCTAACTATAGATAATGTACAAGGTCTCTATACCAAGACTCAGGAGCTGTAAATAGAGAACATACCTCCATTGAATGTAATTCGGCCTCATCTTCCCAGGCGATGTCTTCATTGTTCCTATTTTCAGTCATCAATTTGCACAATCCCTGACCTTTAACTATAGATGCTGGCTTGAATTCGAGGTCGTATTCTTGAAGAGCTATTACCCAATTTCCCCTTCTTTCTCCTAACTCTTTCTGTATGAGAAGGGACCTCACAGCTGGGTAGGGGACGATCACTTTGGTTCGATTTTTTAGAATATAAGGCCTGAATTGCTTCACTGCTTTAAACACCGTGTAAGCTTGTTTATCAACAGTTGGGTAGTTCAATTCGGCCCGTGTAGACTAGTACTCATAAAAGAGATTGGGAATTCATCCCCCCCTTCTCGCTTTTTGTTGAGCACAGCTGCCAGTGAATCATCCGATGCAAATGTATACATAATAAAATCTTTATCAAAGTCTAGGCTTTTCAAGGAGGGTGCATTTGCGACAGCAGTTTTAATCTTGCTGAAAGCGTCCTTTTCAATTTTAGTCCACTTAAATTGTGCATTTTGCTTGACCATCTGCTGTAATGGTTTGACAGTCTAAGCGAAATCAGGTACAAATCTTCTTACAAAATTTATGGTTCCCATAAACGATTGCATTCCCTTTTTATTATGGGGCATAGGGATTTGTTCAATGGCCTTAATTCTTTCTGGGTCTATAGATATACCTTGCTTTGAAACTATATGCCCCAGTAACTTGCCTTCCGTGACGGCGAACACACATTTCTTGGGATTAAGCGAGATGTCGCATTTCCTACAGCGTTCAAAAATATATCTTAAGTGAAATGGGTGCTCTTCTCTTTTCTTCAAGAAAATTGTAATATCATTAAGGTATACTACAACACTTTTGCCAATCAATCTGTGGAATGCTATGTCCATATCTCTTTGAAAGGCTGCTCCAACGTTTATGATCCCAAAAGGCATTCTTCTATAGGCAAAGGTTCCCCATTTTGTCCTGAACATTGTCTTCAATATGTCTTCCTCGGCTACTAGCACTTGATTATAGCCAGAGAAACTATCTAATAACAAAAATAATTCAAAACCAGAGACCATCTATAGCAATTGCTCCATGGGAGGCACCGGATAGTTGTCTTTATCTGAGGCACGGTTTATGTTTCTGAAGTCCACGCACAGTCTGATTTTTCCCGACTTCTTTCTGACTAGTACTAGATTCGATACCCACTCTGAGTGTCTGACTTTAAAACTGATTCTAGCATCCAATAATTTCTTTACATCACTCTGAATCAGCGATTCCAGCTTTGGATGCATTTTCCTCAAAGGCTGCTGATAAGGCTTGACTTCGGCCTTGATGGGAACAACGTGCTTGATGATGCTGGTATCGTATGTTTTTAGATCTACGTACGTCCAGGAGAATACATCTTTATATTTTTTAAATAGACTAATGAATTTGTCTCTTTCTGCCGGTGAACAACATTTGCCGAGATTCATGAACTTGGGATTGTTCTCATTTCCTAAATTTATCAGCTCGAACTGTAGAGATGAGCTGTGGGTCTTCACATTGGCCGGTCTCCTGAACTTTTCATTTAAATCGAAAATTTTTTCCAACATTCTGACTCCTTTACGAATGAAATTGTCAAATTTCATCTCAGCCTGATGTTCTTCATCGTCTATAATGGCTCCTTTAAAAACCTCGTCATTTGTCAAGCACTCTATTATTTGCTGGTCATCATCAAACACTCGCAGGTTGGTAATCATATTAGGTACTGAAGGCCTGAAAAGCAATTCAACAGTACATCGATTATTTGAGGGTACAAGCCTACCGGCCGAAGTGGCTAACAAGTCAACTGTTGTGTTTCTAATTCTTCGGATTGAAGTAATATTGAATGCATTAAAACATTTAAGCAAATCCCATACCTCATTTTGGTAAGCTTTCAAGTGAGGAGAAACACAATGTATTTGATTTGTGATTTGCTTTACAACTATTTCTGAATCTGCAAAGACTTTTAAATTACTTACCTTTTACTCAATTGCTATCTTTAAGCCCTGCATCAGCGCTTCATACTCTGTTGTATTATTAGTACACTCAAATTCTAGTCTACATGAAAGGAAATGTTTATGCTTCTATGGGTCAATCAAGACACATCTTTCCCTTGACCCTTCTAATGTCTTTGAGCCATCAAAAAATAAAGTCCAAAAGTCACTAACTACTGAATGTAAATCTTTTCCTACTGCTAAGTCTACTATTTTACAATCAATCTCATCAGCCTGCGAGAATCGAAGGAGATCAGGCTGGGTGTCAGCTGGGTTGCTAGCTTCTTCCACTTGATAATTCCCGGGTTCCAACTCAAGAAAATAGTTTCCCAATACAGAATCCATTGGTATATTCTTTTCATCGAGTTGAGTAACATTGTACTTCATGTGGGGTTCTCTTAGAATCTTAATATGGTTTGGACTCCCTTTGTATGGCAACCACAGATGCCACCAATCTGAGGCGAAATATCCATTTAATTTGGCTGACCAATCTCTGCTAAGGACAAGACTGTAAGCGTCTGGTATATCAGCCACCATGATGTTAATAGCTTGGCATACTTTGTCATCGGATGTCAGATGGATTAGGATGTCTTCCATCTCACCAATTACCTTAACATTTGTCCTATCCAACTGAACCACTCTCCACATGGTTGGCTTAGGCTGCCCATTTATCTTCCTACATACTGATATGGGCATGACATTAATGGACACCCTTGAGTCTACCAGACAATTGTGTACTTTATGATTAAAAATTTCAAACGTCAAGAGGAAAGGTGGATGTTTAGCTTTAGACTTACCTCCAACGCTGGTTTCTCCAATTTCTTCTTCGTCCTGAGGTTGATTGTCCACGGGCAGCTTGTCATCTGATGCTTTAAGTGCTTTTAGCAGTCTCTCCTTTTGATGCGGCACCTTACACATCTCGAATAATGGAAAATTCGCTTTTACCTTTTTTAAATCCTCCACAATGTCATAATTCATCGGCTGTCCAATGGGATGGGGTTTATCAGCATTTTCTTCACTTGGATTGGCTATTGTAAAATTCTGTCGAGGATTTTGGGCTGGTAATTATGAATTCTGGAATCTTATCAGCCGAGGCTTTATTTTGAAACTTCTTCTTAACATTTCTCTACAGCCTTCTGATCTTTGGGAGAATAATACTGTCTTCCTTGACCGTTCCTTTGCTTCGTGTGGCCACGTTGGTGTCCATGACGCCCTTGTATCCCTGAGTATTTCCTTCTTCAGCATCAAATAATGAGACATAATTCCATAAAGCCAGGGTTTCCTCTTCCTGCTCTTTATTAGATGGAGAGGTATTATTCTCTTTTCTTTCTTCATCATCTTCTTCTGTTAATTTCAAATCCAACATCTGATTCATGACCAATGTCATGGAATTTATCCATTGCGGGCAATTCTTTTCAGAATGCGGCTGTTGGTGGAAGGTGTAGAAATTTTCCATCCCTATATCTGTCAAATTCATGGATGCAGAATTGTGTGGAGGTGGTCGGGACTGATTGTTGTCCTCTTTTTTCTTGTAATAGGGTTTGTAAAACTTTAAGTTTCTTTTTCCTTTTCATGTCTATGATCTTATTAGAAAGTTTCTGCATCATTTTGGCCATACTTTCATAATCTGGTGTATTCTCCTCTTTAGGCTTGGTGAACAGTAAGGTTTTCCTTCTCTCCCCTGATTCTTCGGGATAATCTTCAATACTCTCTCTTTCAGCCTCCACCACTTCCGCTTCTTCATAAGTTTTTGCCAAAGTAGGCTTGGCCCTACCTTTTGCAAACATGGCCAAATCAGGACCCAAAGCTGATGTATAATACTCAATTAGGACCTTGTCTGAAGGCTTTTCAGCGTCAGAAAAATTCTTGATATACGCTGCAAATCTCTGAGTAAAACTATGCACCCTCTCTTTCTTCTCCTTTTTCAGAGTGCATAGTCCTTCCATAAGGGCTGCATGAGTCCTATGAACTGCATACTTACTTCTGAAAATTCTTTCGAAGGTATCCCAATCAGGGATCGAGTTGGCAGGCAATCCAAAATACCATGAGGCAGCAGCTCCTTTAAGAGTATGCAGGGATAGTCTACAAACCACATCTTCATGCTCCCCCACCCTCAATCCTTCTATTGCCAAATAAAAGATCTGCAAATGATCATCTACTAATATCTTCTCATTGGGGTCAAATTTAGGCAACAACTTTTCAAAGGCTTGAGGTAGATCATGTAAAGCAGGGGTCAGGTTTAGGGGGGATATGGCTCTCCATGCAGGTGGTGGATTTGGTGGGTTAGGTGGTTGATTGGCGTTAACTCCTGCCATAAGTAAAGGTAGAGAGTGAGGAGGTGAACCAATAGGGGTTTGAACAGGAGAACTGTAAGGGGTATCTGGGCCTTCTTGATTCAAAGGTAGCTCAACTTCTTGTAAGGCAGTTTCTACAAGTTCTTCCCAGTCTCCAACCAGCACTGAGTCTTCTATTACAGGACGATATTTCTTTTTATACTCTCTCCTGGGCAATTTAGGGATAATCGACAATCCTCCAATCTTCTTTACGTATGCCCTGGTGTGTCTTCTCAGGTCATTAACAATTTCATTGTGAACAGGATATAGATGTTCTTTATTCCCTTCTTCTGGACTTGGATTCTGAATTCCACTACTTTCAGAACTATAACCGGTGGAATAATCTCGGGAAAATGGGTTTCCTCGGCCAGCCATGCCCTGGCGGCCCTCCTTCTAGCGCCAAAACTGTTGAGGCCTGGAAAATCACAGGCGGAAACAGTAAGTGATTCTCCCCAATCAACGTTCCCAACTATCCCGTTGACTGTTTGGTATAGGGAATCCGTCTGGTTTGCGGTCCGACTACCATAGGTCAAGTAACAAAACAAAGGCTTTACCGGTTGCAGCTCGGTCCACCGAGTTTTTTGTAATTTTGACTTAAAATATGAAATACAAGTTCCTAACTAAATGCAGGGTGATCAGAAATGCAAGGAGCTGTCACAATGTGATGCGCAGGTTCTTACCTCTCGTATTAGGCTCACGAGCATCCTAATCAAAATACAACCAGAAAATAATCTAACTATCTAATCTATCCCTAGGGAGCAGAGTTGTTGTTCATTGATGAGTAATATATTTTGTACATGCATTATGAAAAGTTACAGATAGATGACACTTCCTTCAAAACACATGAACAATCAAATATGTTTCAAAAACAAGATAGCCAATTGTTTATGGACAACATTTATTACTCATAGCAATAAAAACGTCACAAAATAAACTAGAGAACATTCCAGCAAGAACATAGGTTCAAAAATTAGAACATTCTCACAGTTAATGAGACACAGCTGAAAAACAAAATAGTTCCTCTTCAACATTGCTCATTTGAGTACATTTGACGCATTCCATATTGCACTTCTTCCAGCATGAAAAAATTGCAGTTTCTCATTGTAAAACAAAATAGTTCCTCTTACAACAGACCATTTACAAAAATTTTAGGGGAAAAAGGCCCTTTTTCTAATTTCTATCATTGCAATATTTAAATTATTTAGTAGATCGTTTGGGTTCCCCCCCAAACGTGGACCTTCCAGCTCCATTAACGCTTCATCTTTTCCTATTTCGTCCTTGCCTGTCACGATTGGTTGAGTAACTGCTAGACCTTCCAGATTTGCCCCTTGGCTGCTCTCGACTTTGTCTTTTTCGGGCGACCTTACCGGCATTGCGTCCTACCTGCAATCATTTACAGTGCATCATTCTTTTGAAAAGCGTTTTAAACATTATGATTACCCACCTGAAATGGCTAACCACAAGAAAATAGTCGGGCTCATCTATTGATTTGGCACGAGTTTTGACTGAGTTCTGAGCGGGAAAGATATAAATCGGTAGTTGGCCGGATTTAGCATCGGACGCAGAGAGACTTTCCTGGCCGCAAGGGTGGAAAGGAACAGGGCTAAAGAGAGATGAACACACGGAATGCAGAGACTTAAATCGGAAGTCAGACGGTTTTTCTTTTCAGGGGCAGAAACACTTTTCCAGCCGCAACGGCGGAAGAGAATAGGCTTCAGGCACACGATGGAAAGGCAGGAAAACTCAATCGAAATTCAAACGAATTTGACATCGGACACTACACCGCTTTCCCAGCCGCAACGGCGAAAGAGAATAGGCTCAGGAACACGACGAAAAGGAGGGAAAACTCAATCGAAAGTCGGACAGCTTTGACATCAGACACTACACCACTTGTCTAGCCGTAACAGTGGAAGAGAATAATTTTTGGACACACGGCCAAGCAGGTCAATACGTATCGGCCATCGGGGCAATTCGGACTTCAGACGAATAAAATATTGTCTAGCCACAATGGCGGAGGGGCTGAAACTTCACAGCTTCCAATCTAACATAAATTTACGCCCGACCACAGGAAAACTAAGTGCTTAAAAGATCAACACAGCAACGATCAAACTAAAATATCTCAGAGACAACGGTTTGCTTGAAGGGCAACTGATCTCACGAATCTCTGGCTATCAAAACCACATTCAACTCTACGATCCACAATAAAATCTTAACACAAACGTCTTCTAGAGAGACAGGCTGCAAATCAATCACTAGAATCGACCAAAGCTAAAGCTAGACCAAACTTGCATGGATCAAACAAAACCAAAGCAACTCTAAATGATAAGGACGGGCCCCAAAAATTAAGAAATTAGGGGAAAAAGTTGTAGCTAAAACAACTGGCGATTACTTGGTGAACCTAGATCCCTGGGCGATTATCCTTTGAGTGACAGGCTGTTTAACAACAAGTGCATCTGTTAAATTCTTCCAACCATCTGGATTTCTCAAATTACAGGAGTGTGTACCTTTAATAATTGATGATAGTCCAATTTGGGAAAGTGGAAACCATGATCTTCAAGTCCAGATAACTCTGCTGAAGCCAAAAGATGAGTTCATTATTAATTTTGTCTTCAGGTAGCCAACAACATCGGACACCACAGCATTGTAGCGGGTGGTGAACATAAATGTTCGTTTGCTCCGCATTCCCATGCCATTTTGGCACTTTTTGTGCTTTTGGACTTTGTCCCTTTTCATGCGAGTCTTCCTGTGTGCCTTTCTTACTGAGTTTTAATTCAGGATCCTCTATCCCATAGTGCCATTTTGTGTGAGTGGTGTGCTTAATTTTTTAGCTCATGGAGGGACAGGATATTTTGGCAATTTGGTACTTATGATTCAACCTTTGTTTTGATGTTTGATGCTTTCACAAGAGTTTTGACTCTTATCTTCTTTTTCTCATTTACTTCCTGGCATGGGATAATTTGTATTTAACATATAGTTCACCTTGCTCTTTTCCATGGGTCCTCTGTTATCGCCCCATAGAACATTTTAAGTGTGAAGTGGATGGAGCCTCAACATAGTATTGTGGACTCTTTGAATCCGGTTTATTTTGCAGGGATTACGTAGGAACTCAATGCACACAGAGATTTATTCGAGAAAACTGCTATGACTGGAAGAAGTTCAATCAACAACACACAGGCTGATACTCAACATATTTGCTATTCCCAAAAAGATCTTAATGTCTTCCAGACAACCGCGAGTTCGTTCCCTTTATTGAAAATCAACAAACTCAAACTTAAACCAAATGAAAGCATGACTTCAAAATACAACCAAACAGCTTATTTATATACAAGACAGAAAATCTCAAAGAAAACTCAAGAAAAATACAGCTTCAGAACCAAACCATTAACTGGCAAGTTCTCCTCCCAACCTTGTAAATCTTGCAGCTTATAAGTAGCAGGGCCAAGTTTTGTTGTGATTTGAAACAGGCTTACCCACAACTGTTGGAACTTAGTATGCATTCCCTTCTCATCATGGCGATGGTCCCACTTGAGAACTAGGTCTCCCACTTCCAAGTCCTTTTTTTCAGCTTTATGTTTGTCAAACCATCTTTTTACTACCTCCTGTTGTTGCTTAAAACATTCTCTGACCTTGGACCTAGCTTCTTCTACTTTCAGGAGATTGCATATCCTTATTTGTAAAACTTCATTCTCCGACCCACTAGACTCTTGAGCTAAAATAGAAGACGGTAGCATGATATTGGGAGGCAGGATGGCTTCCTTACCGTACACAAGGGTATAGGGTGACACTCCTATTGCAGACTTGGGGGTGACTCTGTTAGCCCACAGGGCGTTGGGTAAGGCTGAGTGCCAACTTCTCTGGTTTTATATTACAGTCTTCTTTAGAATTCTAATGAGGTTTTTATTAGATGATTCAGCCAGGCCATTCCCTTGTCGATAGTAGTTCGCAGAGTAATGCAATTTTATCCCTTTATCATGAGCGAAAGCAGTTAATTTAATTGACGAAAAGTATTTAGCATTATCAAAAACTAACGAAATTGGAACTCCAAACCTGGTCATGATATGATCTTGTAGGAAGCTGATGACCTCATCTTCATTTATCTTGCGTAGAGGTACTGCTTGAACCTAGCGAGTGAAATAATCCATCGTGGTAAGGATGTACTTGTGTTGTAGTGAGGAATTTGGTTTAATTTCTCCAATGATGTCCAATCCCCATTGCTCAAATGGTTCCGTGATCATTACAGGCTTTAGGGGGCCTGCTGCTTTAGGTTGTCTCCCACCGCATCTTTAGCAAATATCACATTTTTTGACGTGTGCATGTGCATCCTTGAAGAGCGTAGGCCAATAATAACTAGCTTTGAGGATCTTGTGGGCTGTGGTATCCCCTAAATAATGACCCCCAGCAAGACCATCATGTAATTCAGACATTACTTTATTAGCATCTTCTTTTTCCAAGCATCTCAGAAGAACTTCATCATAGTTTTTCCTGAATAATAAGCCTTCAATGATTTGATAGGAAGCAGATTTCAGACACAGCACCCTTCTTTGCTTGGAGTTCCAATGTTCCAGCAACAATCCTGACTGTAGATAATGTACAAGGTCTCTATACCAAGACTCAGAAGCTGTAAATAGAGAACATACCTCCATTGAATGTAATTCGGCCTCATCTTCCCAGGCGCTATCTTCATTGTTCCTATTTTCAGTCATCAATTTGCAAAATCCCTGACCTTTAACTATAGATGCTGGCTTGAATTCGACGTCGTAATCTTGAAGAATTGTTCCCCAATTTCCCCTTCTTTCTCCTAACTCTTTCTGTATGAGAAGGGACCTCACATCTGGGTAGGGGACGATCACTTTGGTTCAATTTTTTAGAATATAAGGCCTGAATTGATTCACTGCTTTAAACACCGCGTAAGCTTGTTTATCAACAGCTGGATAGTTCAATTCAGCCCCCTGTAGACTAGTACTCATAAAAGAGATTGGGAATTCGTCCCCCCCTTCTTCCTTTTGGGTGAGCATAGCTGCCAGTGAAACATCGGATGCAAATGTATACATAATAAAATCTTTATCAAAGTCTGGGATTTTCAAGGAGGGTGCGTGTGCGATAGTAGTTTTAATCTTGTTGAAAGCATCCTTTTCAATTTCAGTCCACTTAAATTGTGCATTTTTCTTGACCATCTGTTGTAATGGTTTGACAGTCTGAGCGAAATCATGTACAAATCTTCTTACAAAATTTATGGTTCCCATAAACGATTGCATTCCCTTTTTATTATGGGGCATAGGGATTTGTTCAATGGCCTTAATTCTTTTTGGGTCTATAGATATACCTTGCTTTGAAACTATATGCCCCAGTAACTTTCCTTCCGTGACGACGAACACACATTTCTTGGGATTAAGCGAGATGCTATATTTCCTACAGTGTTCAAAAATTTGTCTTAAGTGAAATGTGTGCTCTTCTCTTTTCTTTGAGAAAATTGTAATATCGTCAAGGTATACTACAACACTTCTACCAATAAATCCATGTAATGCTATGTCCATAGCTCTTTGAAAGGTTTCTCCAGCATTTATGAGCCCAAAAGGCATTCTTCTGTAGGAAAAGGTTCCCCATTTCGTCCTGAACGTTGTCTTCAATCTATCTTCCTCGGCTACTAGCACTTGATTATAGCCAGAGAAACCGTCTAATAACGAAAACAATTCAGAACTAGAGACCATCTGTAGCAATTCCTCCATGGGAGGCACCGGATAGTTTTTCTTTATCTGAGGCGCAGTTTAAGTTTCTGAAGTCCACGCACAGTCTGATTTCTCCCGACTTCTTTCTGACCGGTACCAGATTCGATACCCACTCTGAGTGTCTGACTTTAAAACTAATTCTAGCATCCAACAATTTCTTTACCTCACTCTGAATCAGCGCTTCCAGCTTTGGATGCATTTTCCTCGAAGGCTGCTGGTAAGGCTTGACTCCGGCCTTGATGGGAACAACGTGCTTGATGATGCTCGTATCGTATGTTTTTAGATATTCGTACGTTCAGGCGAATACATCCTTATATTGTTTAAATAGACTGATGAATTTGTCTCTTTCTGCCGGTGAACAACATTTGTCGAGATTCACGAACTTGGGATTGTTCTCATTTCCTAAATTTATCAGCTCGAACTGTAGAGATGAGCTGTAAGTCTTCACATTGGCTGGTCTTCTGAACTTTTCATTTAAATCGAACATTTTTTCCAACGTTCTGACTCCTTTAGGAATGAAATTGTCAAATTTCATCTCGGCCTAATGTTCTTCATCGTCTATAATGGCTCCTTTAAAAACCTCGTCATTTGTCAAGCACTCTATTATTTGCTGGTCATCATCAAACACTCACAGGTTGGTAATCATATCAGGTACTGAAGGCCTGAAAAGCAATTCAACAGTACATCGATTATTTGAGGGTACAAGCCTAGCGGCCGAAGTGGCTAACAAGTCAGCTGTTGCGTTTCTAATTCTTGGGATTGAAGTAATATTGAATGCATTAAAACATTTAAGAAAATCCCATACCTCATTTTGGTAAGATTTCAAGTGAGGAGAAACACAATGTATTTGATTTCTGATTTGCTTTACAACTATTTCTGAATCTCCAAAGACTTTTAAATTACTTACCTTTAATTCAATTGCTTTCTTTAAGCCCTGCATCAGCGCTTCATACTCTGCTATATTATTAGTACACTCAATTTCTAGTCTACATGAAAGGAAATGTTTATGCTTCTGTGGGTCAATCAGGACATAGCCGGCCCCTGACCCTTCTAATGTCTTTGATCCATCAAAAAATAAAGTCCAAAAGTCACTAACTACTGAATGTAAATTTATTCCTACTGCTAAGTCTACTATTTTACAATCAATCTCATCAGCCTTCGAGAATCGAAGGAGTTCAGGCTGGGTGTCAGCCGGGTTGCTAGCTTCTTCCGCTTGATAATTCCCAGGTTCCAACTCAAGAAAATAGTTTCCCAATAGAGAATCCATTGGTATATTCTTTTCATCCAGTTGAGTAACATTGTACTTCATGTGGGGTTCTCTTAGAATCTTAATCTCGTTTGGACTCCCTTTGTATGGAAACCACAGATGTGATCAATCTGAGGTGAAATATCCATTTAATTTGGCTGACTAATCTCTGCTCAGGACAAGACCGTAAGCATCTGGTATATCAGCCACCATGATGTTAATAACTTGGCATACTTTGTCATTGGATGTCAGACAGATTAGGACGTCGTCCATCTCACCAATTACCTTAACATCTGTCCTATCCAACTGAACCACCCTCCACGTGGTTGGCTTAGGCTGCCCATTTATCTTCCTACATACTGATATGGGCATGACATTAATGGACGCCCCTGAGTCTACCAAACAATTGTGCACGTTATGATTAAAAATTTCAAACGTTAGGAGGAAAGGTGGATGTTTAGCTTTAGACTTACCTCCAAAGCTGGTTTCTCCAATTTCTTCTTCGTCCTGAGGTTGATTGTGAGCAGGCAGCTTATCATATGATGCTTCAAGTGCTTTTAGCAGTCTCTCCTTTTGATGCGGCACTTTACACATCTCAAATAATGGAACATTCGCTTTTACCTTTTTTAAATCCTCCACAATGTCATAATTCATCGCCTGTCCAATGGGATGGGGTTTATCAGCATTTTCTTCACTTGGCTTGGCTGTTGTATCATTTTGTCTAGGATTTTGGCTGGTAATTGTGAATTCTGGAATCTTATCAGCCGAGGCTTTGTTTTGAAACTTCTTCTTAACATTTCTCTGCAGGCTTATGATCTTTGGGAGAATAAGGTTGTCTTCCTTGACCGTTCCTTTGGTTCTTGTGGCAACGTTGGTGTCCATGATTCCCTTGTATCCCTGAGTCTTTCCTTCTTCAGCATCAAATAATGAGACAGAATTCCATAAATCCAGGGTTTCCTCTTCTTGCTCTTTATTAGACATAGAGGCAGCATTCTCTTTTCTTTCTTCATCATCTTCTTCTATTAATTTCTAATCCAACATCTGATTCATGACCAATGTCATTGAATTTATCCACTGCGGGCAATTCTTTTCAGAATGCGATTGTTGGTGGAAGGTACAGAAATTTTCCATCCCTATATCTGTCAAATTCATGGATGCAGAATTGTGTGGAGGCGGTTGGGACTGATTGTTGTCCTCTTTTTTCTTGTAATAGGGTTCGCAAAAATTTTGTGTTTCTTTTTCCTTTTCCATGTCTATGATCTTATTAGAAATTTTCTGCATCATTTTGGCCATACTTTCATAATCTGTTGTTTTCTCCTCTTTAGGATTGGTAAACAGCAAGGTTTTCCTTCTCTCCCCTGATTGTTCAAGATAATCTTCAATACTCTCTCTTTCAGCCTCCACCACTTTTGATTCTTCATAAGTTTCTACCAAAGTAGGATTGGCCCTACCTTTTGCAAACATGGCCAAATCAGGACCCAAAGCTGATGTATAATACTCAATTAGGACCTTGTCTAAAGGCTTGTCAGCGTCAAAAAAATTCTTGATATATGCTGCAAATATCTAAGTAAAACTGTGCACCTTCTCTTTCTTCTCCTTTTTCAGAGCGCATAGTCCTTTCATAAGGGCTCCATGAGTCTTTTGAACTGCATACTTACTTCTGATAATTCTTTCGAAGGTATCCCAATCAGGGATCGATTTGGAAGGCAATCCAAAATACCATGAGGTAGCAGCTCCTTTAAGAGTATGTGGGAATAGTCTACAAACCACATCTTCATGCTCCCCCGCCCTCAATCCTTGTATTGCCAAATAAAAGCTCTGCAAATGATCATCTACTAATATCTTCTCATTGGGGTCAAATTTAGGCAACAACTTTTCAAAGGCTTGAGGTAGATCATGTAAAGGAGGGGTTAGGTTTAGGGGGGATCTGGATCTCCATCCAGATGGTGGATTTGGTGGGTTAGGTGGTTGATTGGCGTTAACTCCTGCCATAAGTAAAGGTGGAGAGTGAGGAGGTGAACCAACAAGGGTGTGAACAGGAGAACTGTAAGGGGTATCTGGGCCTTCTTGATTCAAAGCTAGCTCAACTTCTTGTAAGGCGGTTTCTACAAGTTCTTCCCAGTCTCCAACCAGCACTGAGTCTTTTGTTACAGGACGGTCTTTCTTTTTATACTCTCTCCTGGGAAATTCAGGGATAATTGACAATCCTCCAATCTTCTTTACGTATTCCCTGGTGTGTCTTCTTAGCTCATTAACAATTTAGTTGCGAACATGATATAGATGTTCTTTATTCCCTTCTTCCGGACTTGGATTACGAAGTCCACTACTTTCAGAACTGTAACCGGTGGAATAATCTTGGGAAAATGGGTTTCCTCAGCCAGCCATGCACTGGCGGCCCTCCTTCTAGCGCCAAAACTGTTGAGGCCTAAAAAATCACAGGCGACAACAGTAAGGGATTCTCCCCAATCAACGTTCCCAACTAGCCCATTGACTGTTTGGTATAGGGAATCTGTCCGGTTTGCGGTCCAGCTACCGTAGGTCAAGTAAAAAAACAAAGGCTTTACCGGTTGCGGCCCGGTCCACCGAGTTTTTTGTAATTTTGAGTTAAAATATGAAATGCAAGTGCCTAACTAAATGCAGGGTCATCAGAAATGCAAGGAGCTGTCACAATGTGATGTGCAGGTTCTTACCTCTCATCTTAGGCTCACGAGCATCCTAATAAAAATAGAACTAGAAAATAATCTAACTATCTAATCTATCCCTAGGGAGCAGAGTTGTTGTTCATTGATGAGTAATATATTTTCTACATGCATTATGAAAAGTTACAGATAGCTGACACTTCCTTCAAAACACATAAACAATCAAATATGTTTCAAAAACCAGATAGCCAATTGTTTATGGACAACATTTATTACTCATAGCAAGAAAAACGTCACAAAATAAACTTAGAGAACATTCCAGCAAGAACATAGGTTCAGAAATTAGAACATTCTCACAGTTAATGAGACACAGCTGAAAAACGAAATAGTTCCTCTTCAACATTGCTCATTTGAGTACATTTGACGCATTCCATATTGCACTTCTTCCAGCATGCAAAAATTGCAGTTTCTCATTGTAAAACGAAATAGTTCCTCTTACAATAGACCGTTTACAAAATTTTCAAGGGAAAAGCCCCTTTTCTAATTCCTATCATTGCAATATTTAAACTATTCAGCAGATCGTTTGGGTTCCCCCCAAATGTGTGACCTTCTAGGTCCATTAACGCTTCATCTTTTCCTATTTCGTCCTTGCCCATCACGATTGGTTGAGTAACTGCTGGACATTCCAGATCTGCCCCTTGGTTGCTCTTGACTTTGTCTTTTCAGGCGACCTTACCGGCATTGCGTCCTACCTACAATCATTTACAGTGCATCATTCTTTGGAAAAGTGTTTTAAACATTATGATTACCCACCTGAAACGGCTAACCACAAGAAAACAGTCGGGCTCATCTATTGATCTGGCATGATTTTTGATTGAGTTCTGAGCGGGAAAGATATAAATTGGTAGTTGGCCGGCTTTAGCATCGGACTCGAAGAGACTTTCTTGGCCGCAAGGGTGGAAAGGAACAGGGCTAAAGAGAGATGAACACACGGGCTGGAGAGACTTAAATCGGAAGTCGTACGGTTTTTCGTTTCGGGGGCGGAAACACTTTTCCAGCCACAATGGCAGAAGAGAATAGGCTTCAGGAACATGATGGAAAGGCAGGAAAACTCAATAGAAAGTCGTATGGCTTTGACATCGGACGCTACACCGCTTTCCCAGCTACAACAGCGAAAGAGAATAGGCTTCAGGCACACGACGGAAAGGCAGGAAAACTCAATCGGAAGTCGGATGGCTTTGACATCGGACGCTACACTGCTTTCCCAGCCACAATGGCGGAAGAGAATAGGTTTTGGACACATGGCCAAGCAGTTCAATACGTATCGGCCATCGGGACAATTCGGACTTCGGACAAATAAACGATTGTGGAGCCGCAACAGCGAAGGGGCTAAAACTTCACAGCTTCCAATCTAGCATAAATTTACGCCCAACCACAGGCATAAATTTACGCCCAACCACAGGAAAACTAAGTGCTTAAAAGCTCAACACAACAATGATCAAACTAAAATATCTCAGAGACAATGGTTTTCTTAAAGGGAAACTGATCAGACGAATCTCTGGCTATCAAAACCACATTCAACTCTGCAATCCACAATAAAATATTAACACAAACGTCCTCCGGAGAGACAGGCTGCAAATCAATCATTAGAATGGACCAAAGCTAAAGCTAGACCAAACCTTCATGGATCAAACGAAACCAAAGAAACTCTAAATGATAAGGAGGGGCCCCAAAAATTAAGAAATTAGGGGAAAAAGTTGCAGCTGCAACAGGGTGTTAGCATGGATGACAACAATTGTTTAAATATGAGGATGATGGAGTGTGATGAGATGATTCTAAATGTTGGTATGGAATTAGATGCATAATGGAATGGTACTAGTGGTAAAAGCATAGTAAATGCACCTTTTTCGAGGTCTTGATAACCATGCTCCTTTTCAACTTAATTGTAGTTATGAAGAGTTTGGTTGTGAGACTAGTCCAAAGGGTATCTCGAAGGTTTTTCATATATTGATCCATTTATCTTGATCCCCGAGGACCAAGTAGTAAAGGGGCTAGCTCCTTTGAGATGTGATAAGAGGAGGGATAATGTAGGTGGGAGAGAGGGAGAGGTGTGGACGATATAGAATGAGGGTATTGTAAATGTTGGTTGTATTGGTTCATTGTTTGAAGGAAAAAGAAAGCTATTTCAAATTAATTCTCGAGGAATACATTAAGATGCATGACCTAGTGGGGCTAGCTTCTCAATCCCTATTTAGTTTATGTCATGGAAGTCCCATTTTCTTGAATTCTCTAAAGGACTTGTTAATATTGGAATTGGATCCTTGCATAGGTTATATCCCATCCATTTAATAGTTTTCTAAGGGGTGTTTTTCCTTTTTACTTCACTCTATTAGTGATTTACATTTAATACTTTAGGGCTTCAATGGAAGTGGGGTTCTACTATACTATCCCTAAAGAGATGGAGCCCTTTCTTTGATGCATGGATAGGGAGAACCTTCATTACCCTAATTTTAGTAAAAAAAATCCTAGATTACCACTAAACTTCTAACCCTTGAATTTTTTAAGAAAATTGGGAACTCCTGAGGCACATTTATACATGCAGATATGTTTTTTTAACATTGGAATGAAATGTCAGTTGCTCAAACTTGGGTGGGATTGAAATTTATATGAAATACAAGTGCACTTCAAAAAGGTTCTCATACTCATATACAAGTCCTTGACTATGTAGAACTTCAATTATTTTATTGTGTAAGATTCCATAAGTATGGAAATGTGGCTATAGATTGTGAGCTTAAGTTTAGCCTAAAAATATGGATGTGAAAGCCTAGTTCAAAGGTTGTTACACATGAGGATTATGAAGATTCCTAAATAGTAGGATGACTTCATGGGTTAATGAGGAGGAGGTAGGGATAGAAGACGACGTTGGTGGCTCTATTATGGGAGTGGAAAAATGGGTAAGGGTTCTCTACCACAACCTCTTGTTATTAACTCTTAGGAGCTATGTAGGAAATTGATAAAAAGGGGTGCTCTACTCAACTTGTTGAGATTGATGCAATTTTGGATAACTTTGTTTTTTCCCTCTCCCTTATTGAATTTAGATAAATTAGTTATTAACAGGTTGATTTTTAAGAGTTAGACTAGCTTAGATGACAATAAGAATGTTGGTTCTATGGACTACATTGACATTAATCAAAATCCTAACAGGGAATGATTTTTTTCCTTCTTTTCTAAATTTAGAGTAGTTCTGGGGGTAGGGGAATATTTGTTAGGTGGTTTGAAGTTGATCTTAGGAGAATGAAGTGCTTACGATGGTCAATTTGTGTCTCTAATAGATTGATTTTGTTTAAAGGGATATTTTTGAATACAACTTAAGATCAAATATAATTGGTCATGGATTCAAAGATATTGGAGTTCAAGGGGGTTTGGGATTGGGAGCATGTAAGGGGGTCTTAAAAAGAGGAATGAGAAAAAAACTCACCTAGCCTTCACACACGATATATAAAAAAAGATTCATAAACAAGAAAACACAATTATATTGCGGGGTTATGTAATGTCCCTAAAATCGATAAAAAAATAAATAAATCCGTAGGCTACTAAGCTGCTAGATCTTAAGGATATCTTGATTTTTACTGCAAAATAAAAACTTGTTCAGAGAACTAAGTGTAAGTTTTGTCTGTTGTTTTTTGTGTGTGTGTGTGTTTTGTATGATGATGATGTCCACATATTACTATTTTGTACTCTGATCTACTTGTAATTTACTTTACATGTATATATTATTTATTGACACTCTCGATCATTACTTTGTTTTATTTCTTAATTTCATTTTACGTGTATTTAGTTATTTATTTGTTCATTATGAATATCCTGACTTGACTCTGTATGTCAAGGGGTGGAGTGGCAGGGTTGTAAGCCTTAAAGGTCCACTCGGAAATGTAAGTCCTATGATATGGGGTTTACTTAGTTAATTATGAACTAATGCACATGTACAAATGCTTCTGCAGGTGATTTCTCCTATGAACCCAGTCTTGTGAATGTGGAAAAAAAATGTCCTAACATCTACAACAATCTACACCTAAGAATTGCTAATCATATGCTCAACTATAGAAGGAAAAGGTTCTAATCCTAAATGTCTCAAAACATACTTTTTAAGCTATGATAAGGATTTTATACTATATGCATGCATGTTTGTAAAAAATATGGTGATAAAGGTTTAAAACATTTTTTATAAATCCTTTTATGTTTAAACTTTAATGTGGAGGTTTATGCTACGGCATATTTTATGCCATCGAAAACTATGGCATATACCTATGCAAATCGCAATATGGGAGGGCTTAAGACTATGCAAAAAGGGGAATGAAATGGTGGAAAATAATGTGGAACCAAACTTTAGACCTGTGGGTTCTGATCTACATGGAGGTGGCGGCCAGGTTGGCGCACTAAATGCACCTTGTAATTTGCGGGTTGGTTTCCTTATGCACTTCGTTAGGTTTTTGATTTCATTCCTTTGGTCCTTGTTTGGTTTTGGGAGGAGGTCTCACACTCCAAGTGGGAGCTGCACATCCATGCAGAGCTACCATTGTCATGTATGATTCCACCTTTGACTTGTGGTTTGGTTTTACAGTTGTTGCATACTTTTGAACCGAGCTTTGTTTTCGTTGTTTGCGGGTGAAGATAGCGTGGGTACTCTATGTTTTTGAATGGTGGATATTTTGGGTTGCTCGAGCAACCATCCCGAGTAATCCCCACATAAAAAATGGGCATGCACCCAATGTTCAACTTGGTGTGTTATCAAATGGTTTCGAAACTGGGTCTCGGAGATGTATGGTTGTAATGTTTACATTATTCGCTATTTGGTTGGGTTTCAGGGTTTATTTGAATCGTTGGGAATTTTTTAAGTGCAACTGTGTAAATTCCTTTGCATGGTTCTATAATGTAAATGTGATGTTTCGACTGTTAATAGAGACTCAACTCTATAGTTTTGGTTTACCATTAGCTATGTAATGGATTTTTAGTTTTAAATAAATATTTACTAGGTTTTTGTTATGTTTAAAATGACTCTGTAAATTTTGTATGCATTTCTAAATGCTAAAAGTGTCATTTCTCTGCAATGGCACTTGCAATGCCAAGGTTTCCAAAATGGATACGAATAGTGGAAATGTAATTTTAATGGATGCATTGGTTGATAAGAATGCAACTCTAATGATTAAATATTTGATCGTCTTCCACATGCAATCGTAAGGATTTGGCCCCAAGCCTTGCATTTATAACGCATCCTGTGTATATATGGTTTAAATTTTATGGAATAAATCACATCTGTATATTAGTTTGTAAGGGAAAGATCCTAGATCTATCTGTAGTTTAGAGGTGGTGTTTTAATACAATATGGGAAGCCTGTAAGGGATAAACCTTGCATGAATAACATAGCTTGTATAATGTGGTGAATATTTTAGCTTTCACTTATAGGATTCAATCCTAGTTTTGTATGGTTTGGTCTATTTAAAAATATCTCACCTAACCTCTAAGTGATTCAAAACTGAGTCGAATGCTTGGCTGGGTTTAATGGCTTAAACGTTTTGTAGTTTAATTGTTTTTCACATGTTGTGGTTATAAATTTGGGTTTTCATGGATTCAACCTTGGGTCATGTCGATACTTTTAGTGTGATAATTATTTCTGACTTTTGTTTCATTATTATGTATTAAGTGGTGATTATTGTGTTTATTCTTTAACTCCATCAACATGATGTGTATGGGGATGGAACTCTATTTGGATTTGGATTTCATTTGCTTACTATAGTTTAATTGGACAAGTTTCATAGATAGAATTTGATTGGAAATTAAATGGATGACAACCAATCTTTATAGGATTCATTTGCTAGGGAGTGATAAATAGTGTTTGTAAGTGTTGGTATTTTTAATAGTATAATTTAAAAAATTTGGATAGGCTTTCGGCCTTCACGCATTGGGGTTAATGGTAATTTGACATTTTTTATATTTATTTTATAGATTGGTTTGCAACGTATTTACAATGTTCTGTTTGGTTATTTTATGAGTATTTATGTATTGAGATGATGTCTTTGCTGGCAATATGCAATCTGCCAGCACCATCATTTATATTTGAGGTTTTGAGTTGGTATTTAAGGGATTTGATCCCTCGATTGAATGTTTATAAATATGTTTATAATTGGTTTATTTAATATTTATTTTAATGTTTGTGTAGAGTTTAAATAATGATTACTTTAGAAATAAAATGAGTTTGTTTAATTTTAGGTCTATTTATTTAGTTTTGTTAATCTATGGTTAATTTTAATCATGTGACCTAAGTTGTAACTTAGGTTGTAGTTTTTTTTAAGTTTGAACTAACAGCTAGGGTTTGAATCTAGATTACAAATTCTAGTATAACTTTATGAACTAAATACATATAAATATGATAGTTATCTAACCCTAGAATTCTATCTAGAGATTAAAATCTAAGATTTACTTTACACAATAAATACAACTTGCAACATATAAACAACTTAGAAGTAAAATTTGTAGCTCTTCAATCCAGAGCATAAATACTATAAGTAAAAATATGTAAATGGGATTAATAAAAATTGAGAAGGTAAATGCCTTATACCTGCAACTTTCCAGCTTATTAATGGTTAAGAACCCTACACACTTAAACACATAGAATTAATAAAAAAATTGATTATCTTTGACCTTAGATCTGTTAACCGGATAACTTGGGAACTACCTTCTTTCTCCCAACCATGACCCATATCCGTTCCTGGTTTTTCTTTGGATCCCCCTAAGCTGGCTCCAACATGCAAGTAGTCTAGAGCTCCTAAAGCTGAGGCTTCTCTTTCTGGAATATCAGGTTCTCTATAAGATTGCTTTGCGTTTGGAAATGCTCTCCAAAATTGTTAGGAATAATGATCAGATCCCCAAAGCCTTCCCTTGGCTTGGGTCTTTATAGAAAATATTTTCGGAAAGGGAAGTTAAACTTTAGCTAGATCAAGAATCCATTACCTTCTTGAAAATAATCTTTAATTGATTTATATGGATTATTTTAACTTAGAAACTTTTTACTAGTTCTTAATTTGATTTTTAGGATCGAATATTTATTTAATAATGTTAGTAAATAACAAATACATAGACTCCTTATTTATTATTTTTAGTTATCTTTATTTTCTTTTATATGTACTATATATAATTATTCTTTATTCATAATAAATATAAACTATATATATTATTGTTAATATTTGTTTAGGTATCATATAACATGATCTCATTTGCATGACGCTTTCATTAGCTTATAATCCTTTCTTTTATCAAGGCCTTTAGGTAGGGTTGGTCAACTAAGTTACGAAGCTCTAAACCTCCTTGCATGTTGGATTACCTCATTTATTGTGGTAGTTCTTTAGTACATGATGAGAAGCAGAAATTCTAAATTTCATTTAATCAAATTTAAAAATAAGATAAATATACGTGTTATTCGTTCTCACTCAACACTTCTTAATTTTTTGTAACTCCTAGCACCATTCAGAGCCCAAGCTCAACACTAAAAACTAGGAGTTACACTTAGTGCAATTCTAGAGCCTCTCGCTCAAAACTAATGCTACGGTGTACTTCTATAATACAACTAGGGATACAATGGCCAATGATTCGATGATCCAGAGCTTATGCTCAACATCAATTTGGGATGCTCTAGGGCTTATGACCAACACTTCCAATTCTAATAATTCATGTGTTCTAGAGCTTATTCTCAATACAAAATCTCATAATTCATGTTTTCCATAGTTTGCGCTCAACACAAAATATAATCACTCATGTGCTCTAGAGCTCGCACTCAACACAAAATCTCATCACTCATTTGCTTCATGGTTCTCGCCCAAGACATTATAGAGCTCAATCATGCATTCAATATTCTACACATTTTATCACAATAATCATCTTAGTATATGTATGAATATAAATCACATAATACATTAGTACATCATATTATGACAATAATCTTGTCCACCAAGGCCCATGCCCAACATATACAATCACATACATGATAAATACAACATATGCATTGGATTACACCCAATATATCTAATTAATCAACATAAATCATGTGCAGTGGGGCCTTACACCCAATATACAAGAATAACCATAAAAGTAACCCATGTGCAATGGGACTCATTCCCATTATAGTTAAGGTCAAAATTCAGGATATTACATCCCTCCTTGCTTAGAACAACACTGTCCCAGTGTTCTAGGGACTGTGAATGAAGTCAATAAATAAGGTGGGGTAAGTCTGTCTTATGGTGGATTCATTCTCCCAAGTGGCCTCATCAGCTCCAAAGTGATTCCATTGCACTTTCGGGTGGACTATGGTTCACTTCCTAATTTTTACTTCTCTTTTTTCCATAATATAAAGGGGTTCAGCTACAAACTCCCCTTCAAGTTTCACCTATAACAAGGACCAATCAATGACATGTTTAGTATCATATACATATTTATTCAATAAAGATGCATGGAAAATGTTATGAACCTTTATGTGAGTAGGTAAAGCTAATTCATATGCTACTGGCCCTCTCTTGGCTAGTATATCAAAGGGTCCGCAAAATGTTGGTTCCAACTTCCTGCATCTTCCCAAGCTTAGTGAGATTTCTTCTCTTTTACTTTTAAGTAAACATGTTCATCAATTTGATAATATTTATCTTTTATTTTCTTATCCTCATAACTATGATGGAGGTCTTGGGATTCTTTAAGGTTCTATTGTACTTTGGTGACTAACTATTCTGGTCCTTTGGTAAGTATGGCCCTAACATGAGCCAACCCACCAAGATATCCCAAGTAATTGGTTTTCTACACTTTAATCCATAGAGTACCTCAAAGGGACTCATATTGGTAGAAGTATGGCATCTATTGTTATAAACAAATTCTACAAGGTGCAGATAATCCTCCCACTAGTGGGATTTTTCATAACATACATTCTAAGCATGTCTTCCAAAATCCGGTTTACCTATTCTGTCTGCTCATCCATCAGTGGGAGGAAAGCAGTACTAAAATTTAACTGCATCTCTAAACCGAAAAATAAATATCTCCAAAATTTACCTATAAACTTCAAGTCTCGATCTGAGATAACTGCCTTGTGTATCCCATGCAATCTGAATATCGCTTTTTAAGAAAATGTCGGCAATGTGAACTGCCTTATAGGTTGACTTAACTGGGATAAAGTGTGTCTCTTTAGATAACTAGTCAACCAATACAAATATGGAATCATTTTGATTCTTTCCCTTTGGTAGACCTGTGATAAAATATATACCAATGAACTTCCACTTTCATTCCAGAATGGATAACGTTTGTAGCAATCCTGAAGGATGTTGGTGTTCAACTTTGACTAGTTAACATTCTTGACATTTTGTGATAAATAACACTATGTCATCCTTTAACTTAGGCCAAAAAAAGTGTTTCTTTACTGCTGATATCATCTTTTGATATCCTGGATGCCTCGATTGGGGTTTTCGATGGAATTCTATTAGGATGCTAGACCTGATGTCCCCTCCTTCTAGAACATACAATCTCGCTTTGGAGCACAATAGTCCAATATCATGAACCTTAAACTCCTTTTGTTGTTGAAACAACCTATCGTCTTTGATATTTTTGAGGAATTCAACATAAAAAAGGTCAACTCCATTTGTCATCATGATCCTATTGTGAAAATCCGAATCGGTTTGGATTAAGGTTGCCTCATATAACATAGGAGCTTGTTGACTTAAAGTATCAACAATTTTATTCTCCTTTCCCTTTATATGCTTTAATTCGAAATTGTACTCGCTAAGGAAGCCTCAAACCATTTGGCCTACCTGGCATTTAGATCTAGCTGGTTGAACAAATAATTCAAACTCATGTTGTCTGTATTAAGAAGAAACCTCTTCCCCATGAGGTAGTGCCTCCACATCTGCAGGGCGTGGATAATGGATGCTAGCTCAAGATCGTGGGTGAGATAATTTTTGTTTGTGTTCCTTTAATTTCTCCGATTTGTAACAAATCACGCAATAATTTTGCATGAGGAATACTTTGAGTCCTTATTTGCTCGCATGGGTACAAAGAACAAAATCCCCATTAGGATCCACAATTTCTAGTATTGGTGCAATAGTCAAAAGCTTTTCAAGCTTCTAAAAACTTTCCTCGCACTTGGTCATCCACCAAAACTTGTTTTCCTTCTTTTATAAGGAGGTCATGAGACAGGAGGTCATGAGACACTGCTAGAGGCTAACTGACGCTGACTACACTTGCATGCATCAATTTAGGAACCTCCTAGATCAATCCCTACATTTTAGGAGCCACTTGTAAGCTTAATTATATTCCAGTTGGAGTTGGAACTAGTTAATTTTAGTTATTTTCTAGTTACATTCAGTTAGATCACAATCAATTCAGTTAGCACTACTTATGCATGGTTTCATGTGAATTAGGTATGTTTTCTCATCTACCACTTCAGTTAGAATTAGTTAATTGTTTATTACTGATTGCATGATTTGTTTAGACATATGGAGTTAGCTATTTCGACTCCGATATTGATTGAGACATCCTAAGTTAGCTAGTCAGTTAGGTAGAGTCACATCCAGTAGGGATATTCAAATTCATCCCTAATTGATTCGAATTATTTTCCTATGTAAACTATTGTAACACTGGATTTAATTAATGATAGCGATACTAAAATTACCTGAGCTATACTCATTTGTTTCCTATGTGGTTTTTTTTGTTCAATGTGTATCACCCTTCTCCTTTTACTGAAAAAATAAATGATTTGACTCATTTCTTGAATATCTAAATGGAAAAGAAATTTTAACATTAAATTCTTGCACAACATCTTTCCTCACCTTCCCATGGAAGTCGGGATGCTTCTAGATCTAAAGAAGGAGGAATTCAGCTACCGAGGAGAAGGAGGAGAAGGGGGTGCACAACTTTAACTTAGAATGATTAGTATTACTTTGTATTAGAACATGTATCTATGTAAATAAGAAGGTTCTTGATTATATAAGGGGAATCTCTCTCTAATACAAATTCTTCTTTTTGTTCACCAAAAACAAATGCCAATTATTCTCTGTGTTTCCTCCTTTGTTTATTTTTTTATTTTTTTAGGGTTTCATCTTGGAGCAACTAGAGCGCCTCACCCATGGCAACATATTGGATTATAATATCTCCATGATCATCCCACACATATAACTATCCTTCCTCATAGGCTATCCCTCTCGCTATAGGTCTCTTCCCCTTTTCCAGAAACGTTGAGCGTGTAGGAGAATACCCCATTGGTTCTGCGCTCCTGTTGAAAACACTCCAATTTACTGGGTCATGCGATCCTAGCTCCCTTAACCATGCTGAACTTTGCCTCTATTTTTTTATACTTCCCCAATCCATGGTACATCCTGCTGCAAGACCTATGTCTAAATTGAACCGAAGAGATAGATCAATTACACTCACAAAATTGCTAATCAAACATGAAAAATTCACAAAAAAGGAGATTAAAATTGGAGCATAAATTAATCCTGTATTGAATAAGTGTACATTATCCAACCATATGAAGTAATTGGCTGATCAAATATATAATTACATGATATATTTTAAATCACTAGGTTCCTATTCGAATTGGTCAAAAAGCAGCGTTACTAAAACAAGTCAAATCCCCCATAGGTGCAAAAAGGACTTTCCAAATCCATGAAGATCCTCACGAATTAGATAAAGCAAGTGGGAAAGATAATATTTGGTGGAAATACAACTGATTCATGCTTTTTCATGGAAAAAATTAAGGAGGATGACGTGGTGAAAAAACAAGGAAAGTTCCCCTATACTAGCTTTTCATGTATGCCTTAAAACATATGTAAAGCAAGGAAGCTTTCAGAAAAAGTTGTTATATGCTTTAAGGAACGAGGAATAAAATAGACATGATAAATATGTTTCCAAGATGATTCCAAAGAGCTCCATGACCTATTTTAGCAAGTATTGACTTCTAGGAACATGTAGAAGTCAACTAGCATAGAGAGGGAATCTAGGATTCTAGGAATAATACAAAATTATTTAAATAATGTCAAATATGGGTAACTATGAGTTTATTATTCTATAACCCCCCTTTAATCCTGAGTTTATGAGTAAATAACAGAAAATTATAGGGCCTAGGAAAAAAGGATTAGTCACCCTTTTACATACTACATATCCATACAACCAAGGAAAGAAGCAAAAACCTAGTGGGAAAATCCTCCCTTAAACATGGATAGGAAAAGAAAATTTTGAAAATATTGTCATCAATCATTATTCACCACATTATTAGAAATCCCTAGTAGTGATTTGAGATTACTGAAATTATTCTCATAGAATACTTTGGTGAAGACATCTGCTACTTGTTTTGAAGATGCGCAGTAGAGTAGAGAAATGGTACCATCAAGCACAAGCTCCCTGATATAGTGCATATGGATCTCAATGTGCTTGTTTCTTTTTATTTGAATTGGATCAATGGATATTCAAATGGTGCTTTGATTGTCACAATATATGACTGTTGAAAACTTTGATTTGAAACCACATTCTCCAAGTATTCCCTGCAACCATAAACATTGAGTAGTTGCATTTACAACTCCTCTATACTCTGCCTCTATAGATGAGAGTTATATGGAAATATTCTTGTTACTTGACCAGCTGATTGATCCTTCTACAAGCATGAACACATATCCTGAGTTACACTTTTGATCTGTGTTGTCACTTGCCCAATCATTGTCAATTAATCCAACTAGCTCTAAGTCATATTTTGCTTTGTAGAAAATGCCATGAGGCCTTGTTCCCTGAACAAAGTTTAGGATCATCTTGGCTTCTTTCCAATGGATATCATGAGGCTAATCCATGTATAATTAAGCCACAATAACTTCATAATATAAGTTAGGTTGAGTATGTGTAATATAAAGAAAACACCCAATCAACTTCCTATACAATGTATTATTTACCATAGGAGAAGAACCTGCTTCTTCAAGCTTAACTGCTGAAAGGAATGGAGTCTTTCTTAGTTGCAATATTTCATGTTGACCTTGATGAGAAAATATAAAACATACTTTTACTAATGAATCTTGATTCCATATTGGGAATGATCAATTTTGAGACCCAAGAATTGGCTCAACAATCCCAAATCTGTCATAGAAAAGGCATGGTTCATTGCATCCTTCATGGAGGCAATCTGTTTCTTTGAAATTCCTCTAATCAAAAGGTCATCCACATAGAGAACAATAATAATTAAAGAACCATGAATCAGCTTCAAAAATACATTAGGATCAAACTTGCATCGAAATAAACTCGGTGACAGTAGAAATCCATCAATCTTAGCATACTAAGCCATGAGGGCTTGCTTGAGCCCATACAATGATTTCTTCAACATGAAAAATAAATATGGATTACATACAAAACCTTCTAGTTTCTACATATGAATATCTTCATTCAGATATCCATTCATAAAGGCACACTTTACATCCATGTGATGTACCTCCCACTGCTTCAAAGATGCAATGGCTAGGGAAAGCCCTATGGAGTCCATATTTTCCACCGGTGCAAAGGTATTAGTGTAGTCAATACCATGTACCTAAGAGTATCCCTTGGCTACCAGTATTGTATTATATTTCAAAGGTGAACCATCAGTAACAAACTTAGTTTTGAAGACACACTTACACTTCACTAGCTTTCTCCCTAGGGGGAGATCAACCAGTTCCCATGTGTTGTTCTTCTGGAGCGAGCTGAATTCTTCTTTCATGGAAGTTTTCCATTTTCGATCATGTTTTGTATCTTCATATGTCTGTGTATTAGAATCTATCATCATATACAACTTATCATAAAAGAGAGGATCTTTCACACAAAGGTCACTCTCAAATTGAGATCTAGTCCTCCCAGTGTCATTAGGATTTCTAGCTAGTTCCCCAACTACATGAATGGTCCTTGCTTCCCACTTTGGTATTGTAGGCTTGTTAGGATATTCCATTAATTCATCATTATCAGACATATAAGAAGTTGCAAACTCATCAGTCTCTTCACTTACAATCAATGGCTATGGTGGTGAAGAGTACTCTCCAACTTCAACTGCTGCTAAATGCTCTTCTTCAAAGTGAACACTTATTTAAATGAAATATTTGTTAGTGATCAAGTTGATCAGCTTGTACCCTTTTGAATCTTCATAATACCCAACAAATAGGCACTGTTGGATTTGGGGTTGCAAAGCCTTCTTCTTTTCAGTTGGAATTCTAGCACAAGCCTTTCAGCCAAAAATCCTTGAATGGGTCACATATGGCTTGTGCCCACTCCAAGATTTGAAAGGATTCATATCATCAAGCTACTTATGTGGCACCCTAATTTGGATATAGGATTCATATTTTATAGCTTTGTCCCAAAACTTTGGTTGAAAATTTTTAGCCTCCATCATACAAGTTGCCATCTCCTTCAATGATCTGTTCTTTCTCTCAGAAACACCATTTTGTTGTGGTGTGTAAGGGATAGAAGCTGCATCTAGATACTTGCATCTTTGCAATACTAAATGAACTTAGACTTGTCATACTCACCACCATTGTCAAATGTGAGGATCTTGAGTTTCCTCGTAGACTGGTTTTCAACCAAGGCTTTGAAGACTTTGAAGAGGTCAAAAACATCAGACTTATCCTTTAGGAAGTGAAGCCAACAATACCTAGAAAATTCATGTATGAAGGTGAGTGCATATTTGGATTGACTCATGGACATATGAGGGAATTAACCAGCAATTTCATTGTCGATCAACTCAAGAGGTGTAGAGGTTCTCTCATGGCTAGCTCTCTCATACGTGCGCTCTGGGTGTTTTCCTTGGATACAACCTTGACAGACTCCCTTAGAAAACTTGATCTTTGCTAACCCTATGACCATGTCTTTTTCACTCAAATAAGAAATATACTTGTAGTTAAGATGGCCAAATATTTCATGCCAAATATTTCTTGCTTAATCAGTATGAGTAAGAAGAGAAGAGGGTTTTGAGTACGGTAGAAAATGGGAAAACTTGTATACCTTCTGTTTGTGCCAGAAATTGTTTCCAAGGCTAAAGAAACAAGCCAACACAATCTCAAATAAAACTCAATAAAATAAAGTAGGTTTTAGGTTTTTGAAAGGTTTTTTGGTTGTAAAGTTTGGTAAGCAATCAGGGAATACATTCATGAATTAAACAGGAACTGAATCATAAACAAAAGAGGACAAAGATGCATAATATATTCAACAAGATCCAACAGAACAAATCATTGAAGTTCATTCATAAAAGACAAGCATCACCAGCATATAAACATAAACCAGTAAATGAATATATCAATTAAGCAACTAAACAAGTTGAACAATGAAGCCAACACAGAAACTAAAGGGTAAAAAGTGTCATATATCTCATAATTTCATCATCAAGTGCATATAAGAGTTTTATACTTAACTCATGAACAAGTCTGAAGACCTCCTGAAGCTATCTCAAAATAAGAACCCTTATAATGACCTTCTAATCTCTCTAAATAGTGTTTTTAACAAAATCAATTAGGGGTCAAAAACCCTAACTGCCTTCAACCTATTCGATGGGGTAAAGTAAAATCTACAATATTACGAAATATAACATTTTCTAAAAATAGTAAACAACTAACTCAACTATTTTCCAAAAAGAGATAACAAAATAATTGATTGACCAACTGACTCATAGGTCCTTAGCTGCCTCAACTAGTAGAGCTATTCCATCTAATACTTGAGCTTTATTCTTAGCTCTCTTTTGTTCATCCTCCATGCCTGCTAGCCTTCTTGATAGTTCTTCATTTTCCTGCTGTAAGTCTTTGACTGTCTTTTTCAATTCTGTGCATTGCAAGTCAGTAGCTCTTTTTTTCTTTAGAGCCTCTTTAGCTACCGCTGTCAGCTCCTGAAAGTGGTCATTGACATCCTGTAGATATTCTCTAAGCCTTCTGTTAGACATCATCAGCCCATCATTGACCCCTTGCATGTAATTCATCTGTTGCTTGTACTGCTTAATAGTTTTCTGCAAGTTTTCTATGTTAGAGTCAAATGGCTTGCCTATTGTAGGATCTTGTTCATCATCAGGTATCCAGGGTATATCAAGTTTTTTGAAGATCTCAGCATCTTCAATTAACAGGTCTAAGGAGACAGCCTCTTTAGCTTGCTGCTGCCCAAAAAGTTCATTCTTTATTTCAAAAAACATGGTAGACAGTTTTGGCTCGGGCTGGCTTAACTCCTTTGCTGACTGTGATGATCTTGTTGTTTTATAGGAAGAGGAGATGAAGCTTGATCCACTGCTTTTTCCTTTCTCTTAATGTTTATTTTGCCAATTTCTGGCTCTTCATTTGAGGAAGCATCATCTAAGACAGTCACTTCATTGATGTTCAGTTTAGGGTTCATTAGCTTCTTTGAGTTTAACCTGAATTTATTCTTAGGCCTAGTTTTAGGACTCTATCCTGGTGCTAATTCCCCTAACATTTTTACAGTCCTTCCTTGATGCTTGATAGAGGCAAAATCCATCACTTCCAGCTTATTTTTCTTCCTGTTAGGTTTGACTGTTTTGCTTCCTGAAGTGGAGAATTCTCTGCATGTTTCAATTTTGACTTCATTTTTAGCCATGGGCTACTCCTCTTCTAGTAAATACCCCTCATCATCTGACAAAATGGTGATGGGACTTCTCTGTTGGGCTTGAAACTCTTCTTCATGTACAGCCACCTCTTCTGTATCAGCAGCTTTCACTTCATGAGAGACTTCTGTTGGTACCATGTGCTGTACCAGCTGCTTTTTGTCTTCAAACAATGAGTATTGACCTTTAGTAGCTGCTGAAAATAATTTGGGTTCACTGTCATCCTCCACATGCTCTAATGCTTTCTCAACTTTGACATCTTCCTTGTCTTCAAGTTTAACTTTCTGACCTAATTTTCTCATCAGTACCTTCCCTTTGTCTGCTTGAATTTTTGGCTGCTGATCCTATTGTTTGATTTGAAAGCCAGACCAAAAGATGAAAAAATCCCAGATCTTTCCTTCATGCTGCAAAACAGTGCTAATAATCAACTTAATTAACCCATGATGAAAGATGGACTGAGAAGAATGGTCCTCATGCCCTTTGACCCTGTTAGACATCTTCTGGAAGCTTTTGAATAAAAAGAATGGCAGGCTCATCTTGGACACCGCCACCATATGCTGAAGAAATATGAAGTGGTACTTGTAAACATATGCATCTCTGCCCTCACAAGTAATATAGCTCTGTAAAACTCTGATAGGTTCCACCCACTCCTTCCTAAAATTCTGTATCAATATGCCTTTATTCCAGTCAGGGGTGACATTTGGTAATAGATATCTCTGAGGATCAAAGGTAAAGGGGAGTTTTTTAAACCATAGTTCACCTTCATTCTTAATCCCTGTAGCTTCTGCAATCAACTCCACTGTCAGTCTAAACTTAAGAGTGTCAAAGGTCACTATGTCATCTTTAAAGCATTGTGCAAAATTTCAGGATACTTCAGTATTATATCCATCTATCTTCTTGAAAAAATCCATCCAACCTGCCTGTTGGAATAGTTCAACACACCCAGCGAATTTTTCCATCTAGCTTGCATCAGTAGGTTCAGCTCTGTTTAGTTTACCACTCTTACCCATTGTCTTAAAAAACTGGAAACTGTATAATTTTAGGGTTCAGCAGGTGACTTCGTAGCTGCCTTTTTTGCCTCTCAAGCCTCTTAAATTTGAATGAACAAATCCCCACAACTTCCTTGACTGATTCCTTGCTTTTCTACGGTGAAATGGAATTTACCACAGTTCTTGAATGATTCAAATCATAGGATTTATCATAGGTATAATTGGTCTAGGTCATTCAGAATATTCCAGCCTCTTCACTGCAACTTATTATGAAACCTAATTAGCAATCAACTTATTTGTTCAAATAAATGACCATCTCTAGTATGCATAATAAACCTATGTATTAGTACCCATAACCTGCCATAATCATTTATGAACCATCTTTGCACAAAAAGGGCTTTACATGAAAGATCTTAGTTGCCAACCTTTTAGACTTAATGAAAACTGTTTATATGTTGGATTAGAAGATATATGAAGCAGAAACAGTCTCAAACTTAATCACTTTCAGCCCTCAATAATTTTAGTATCAAAATGATAGTAAGTTTTCATCTACTCTCAAGCCTTTAGCTCTTCACTGCTTCTATTTGCTTCCAAAAACAGTAAGCTTCAAAACCTAACAAAATTAGGTCTCCCTGCACTTCAGATATTCGGTTCCTTTTTTGTATTGCTTGTAAACACAAAATCAATTTAAGACATTGAAAACACTGTCAAATGTATAATTCATCACATCACTACAATTTGAGTTTTGACAAGGTCATTCTTCATTAAAAATTGCTATTTTTCAACCTTCACCCATCCTGGCATCTCAGAGTGTCACAGACAGCTATTTCTTTGGCCGAAATTTCATTAAACAACACAATTTAGCATTTCCCTTGATCAATTTTGATAGAATAGACTCCAGCGAAAAAGCCCCAAATTATCAAATATATTGGCCTATTGTGGAATACCTTTTAACTGCTCAACTGCAATTGTTTAAAATCGTGGCCTGAGTTGTCAAATTATTCACCTTAAATGTACAAGTGTCCTTCAATGTCCAATTTGACTGCATCCAGCGGAATCAAGAAGCCCTAATTTCCCATGAAGCCATAAAAACCTCACCTCTGTTTTGCAGCGGCAATGTCCGTTTTTTCAGTGGTTATGGTTACTCCACTAAATCCCTCGTCTTTGAATGTGCATGCAAATATCAACTCATATCACATTGAATCCAATCTACAGTGCTACCTATCAAGATGAATTGCATTTGGGCTCATGATGACCATGATTCCTTCACGACGTGGAACCACCTGTTCTTATGATAATTCTTGAATCCACACGTAGCAAACACTCCACAACACGTGATTAGTCACTAATCATTCGAAAACATGCCAAATTTCTGCTAAAAAATCGAAGGAATTTGGAGTCGCGATATTCTTGTAGCGCTGCTTTGTTATTTTTTCAGACTTGCGCTACAAGAATAAGTTTAACTCTGTTTTGGCGCTTTTTTACAGCTTTTTGTCATTTTGCATGAAGTTTAAAAGCTGTTTGAGTAATGACTAAGCATGACTATGCTCAGAATATGATTTATGAGTCCATTATTTGATATGATGACTTTTTTAAAAACCCTTTAACATAATAAAACCTAAGTTAAAAACTTAAAAAATTCAAAAGAAAGTTCAAAATTTCATATAAAAAATAAAAATTTCCTAAAAGAGGCAAAAATAAAATTAATACAAATGAATAAATTGAAATAAAATGCAAATCAAACAAAATTTGTAGAGACAAATCACTGACTTAACATCTGGCTCCAGCTACGGGATGAAGACCTCCCTGTGAGGCTTCAAGAACCTGTAGACCAGTGCCTTCTGTCTGCTATCTTATCTACCTGTCTGCAAAAACTTCCATTGGGATATGGAGTCTTATTATGCTTCAGTCGCACTGGTATGTACAATGAAAAGTGAAAATGCTCTTATAAACTGTAGAAATGTTTGAGGAATCGCCCATTAATAGGGCTGGAAAACTCCTCACCTTCCAAGGACTGCAAGATAAAAGTATTATTCTCCAAAACCTTTGACACTAGAAAAGGGCCAAACCAAAGATTGTCAAACTTACCATGTTTACCCTTTTTCTCTTTCCTTGCATTCCACCTTAAGACCATATCAGCAACTGAGAAAGTATTTTCTTTGCTGGTTCTGTCAAATCCGCTTTCGATCTTGGCTCTGTACAACTGTGCTTTTTCATCCACCTTTTCTCTACTCTACTGTAACTCTATCATTTCAAATATTCTCCTCTGCATATCATTTGGCTCCTCCTGAGAATTTTGGAGAAACTTCATCACTGGAATCCCCAATTGAACAGGGAAAACTGCCTCTGTACCATAGACTAACTGAAAATGAGATGTTCCAATGGCCTGTTTCACTATGATCCTATCTTCCCACAATGCATATTTCAGCATTGAATCCCATGATCTTTTGTTATGCTTGAGCAGCTTCTTAATACTCTGAATGATGTTCTTGTTAGAAGATTTATCCAATCCATTGCCCTGAGGGTAATAGGGAGTTGAGTGTTTAAGTATGATACCATTTCTTTCACAAAAGGTCTCCATTGCCTTGGATTTGAAAGCCTTTGCGTTGTTTGTCACTAATTTCTGAGGACAGACAAACCTACTCGGGATATTGTCTTCAATGAAATTCATGATGATTTTGTCTGTAGCATTCCTAGTGGGGATGGCTTCCACCCATTTAGTGAAAAAATCTGTTGCCGTAAGAATCCAATGATGCTGACCTGAAGATGCTGGATTTATTTCTCCAATAAAATCAAGACCCCATTGCTGAAAAGGAGCATTAACTGCAATAGGCTTCAAGGGCAAAGACAACAATTTCTACTTTCCAGCAAACTTCTGACAAGGGACACAGGCTCTCACCTACTGATGAACATCTGCAAACAAGGAGGGACAATAGTATCCAGCTCTTAAAATTCTATAGGCTATTGTCTTCCAGTATTTGTGCCCTCAACAAGCACCCTCATGAGATTCAGAAATCACTCCTTCGATCTCTGATTTGTCCAAACATCTGAGGAGAATACCACCTGGGTCTTTCCAGAACAGCTGTTCTTCCACTAGACAGTACTTCGTAGCTTTCAACTTTAAAGATCTAGTAGCCTTCCTATCCATATGGTTAGGACATTGCAAAAATAATAGAAAATGAACAATGTCTTCATACCATTCTGATGATGAATAGTAGTCCATGATTTTCTCTTTTTTCAGTATTACTTCATCTTCTTCAGGAACTGATTCTTCAGCCATGACATGCAATCCTAGTGCCTGACAGTTTGACTCAGCCAGTAGCTTGGCTAAACCTTGCCCCTTGACAAGCTTGGTAGGCCTGATCTCAACATCATACTCCATAATCTTTGCAATCCACCTGCCTCTTTTCCCTTCACTATCAGGCTATGTTAAGACATCTTTTATAGCAGAATTTGGGATAAATGAAATAACTTTTGAATGCAGAACATAAATTCTAAAAAATTTCAAATCCTTTACCAGTGCATAAGCCTGCTTTTCCAATATACTGTACTTCAGCTCATAATCCCTGAGAGTTTTACTGAAAAAGGCAATAGGTTGTTCTAATCCTTCTTTATTCTTCTGAAGTAAGATTGCTGCAATTGTGTCTTCTGATGCAAATGAAAAAGTAAGAAATTCTTTGGTAAAATCAGGACTTACCAATACGGGTGCTTCAGTAAGAGCTACCTTAATTTTCTCAAATGCAGCCTTTGCCTCAGCAGTCCACCTGACTTCTTGGTCCTTCTTCAGCATGGCTATGATTTGTTTAATGGTCTCAGCAAACTTGGGAATAAACCACCGCAGAAAATTGATCTTGCCAATGAATGATTGAACATCCTTTTTACTCCTACGTAAACTAATCTTCAGTATAGCTTTCACTCTTTCAGGATCTATTCTGATGCCATCAGTAGACACCAGGTGACCAAGTAGTTTACCTTCTTGCACAGCAAAATGTGACTTCTTTGGATTTAGAGACAGGCCAAATTTTCTGCATTTTAGGAAGGTCTGCCTCAAATGTTTCAATTGCTCATCATCTGACTGTGAGAAAATAGTAATATCATCCAAATAGATAACCACAAACTTATCTTTTTCTCCCACAAAAGCAATGTCCATTGCCCTCTGAAATGTTGCTCCATCATTCATCAGGCCAAAAGGCATCTTGTCATACATGAATGTCCCCCAGGGAGTTGTGAAGGTTGTCTTATCCTTATCATGAGGGTGCATAGCAATCTGATTGTACCCTGAAAAACCATCCACCATGGAGATCCTCTGTGCCCCAACTACTTGCTGCAGTACTTGTTCAATCTTAGGAAGAGGATAGTTATCTTTTAACGAAGACCTGTTCAAATTTCTGAAATCAACACACAGTCTAATTTCTCCATTCTTTTTTCTGATAGGAACCAAATTTTCTACCCAAGAAGAATACCTAAGAGGCACTATGATCTTGGCATCCAACAACTTCTTTATTTCTTTTTCAATTACAGGAAACAAAGCTGGGTTAATCCTCCTTAGTTTCTGTCGGAAAGGCTTAACATTTGGTTTTAAGGGAACCTTATGCTATATGATCCAAGTATCATAAGTTCTTAGTTCCTCATAAGACCATGCAAAAACATCTACATTCTCTTTTAACAGTTTGATATATCCGTTCCTTTGTTCAGCTGTCAAGGATTTAGAAATTTTGACCATTCTTGGATGTTATGCAGAACCAATATTGCAGTCCACTACATTGTCTTCTGAAGACTAAACAACATGCTTTGAAGGTGTATCCTCTTTTGTAAATATTCTTTCAAGAGGTACCAAACCTTTGGGAATGAAGTTACTCTTTAACTCAATAATTTTATGCTTAGCAATCTCATCTTCAGCAAACTCATCTACATGTCCTTCTTCTTCTTCCTCATCATGATCAGTCAAGGAATTTGAAAATTAATCTGTAAGCTCAAGGAACCTTTTAATATATACATCATCTTCAAACACCTTCCATTGCTTCACATTATCAGGTACACATGGTCTGTACCTTACCTCTATGGGATACCTTAACTGAGTGGTCTTAGGGATTCTGAAATGTGTGGCAGCTAAGGCCAAAGAATCTGCAATCTCATTGTGATTCCTTGGAATATGAGTGATGTTAAATGCTATAAAATAATTTTCAAGCATATCCCATACCTCATTCCGATAGACTTTCAGCAAATCCTGCTTCACTTGATAGTTGCTCCTCACCTGTTGAACAACCGATTCGGAGTCGCCAAATGCAGCAATCTGCTGAATGCCCAAGTCTTTAGCAGCTTTCAATCCCAGTAACAGAGCTTCATACTCAGCAGTGTTGTTAGTGGTAACAAACTCCAACTTATACATGAGCTTCACTGTTTCACCTCCAAGATAAGTGAGAAGAACACCAGCTCCAGCAACCTCTTTGCATGAGGATCCATCAAAATATAATTTCCACAGTGCATCTTCTTCCTCTCTACTGTGTTTGATTGGATTTTCTTTTTCCACTTGTAACAGACCAGTAGAATTATCTTCCTCACTGAAATGTAACATGCACGTACCAAGATCTTTATCAACAAAATACAATGGGTGATTAGTGGGATTTTTATCGTCTGTTACTATGTATGCAAACTGCATCTCTCTGTACAGCCTCCTATTTTCTCCACCAAACACAGGAATGGTGGCATATGAAAGGTCCATTTGTAAGGTTCCTCCAACCTTCTTAGCCCATGACCTAGATAGAAGTAAACCAAACTTCGGTGTTATATCAGCTACCACAACATCCATTATGACACTTTTCATAGGTAACTAAGCAAGGCTGACTACCATATCTTTTATCCTAGACACTTTACTGCTCGGGAATCAAATGCATATAGATCATGGTAGGGTTTGGTAATACTCAGGCCTAGAGCTTTCATAACAGCCTTTGACATCAAGTTGTGGGATGCTCCTGAATCTAAAAGGAAATTATGAATCATTTGATCATGGACTATCAGGGTGATTTAGAAAGGAGGTGAAGCACCAGCCTCATTTTCATTTTTTTCAGCTAGGGCTGATCCAATGAAGATTCTAGGGTTTTCTTCCTGCAGATTAACTATGTTTGAAACAGGCTGATTACTTGCTGATGTCATCACTTTCAAAACCATTTCTTTATATGAGGGATTCTTTATTAGCTCAGTCAAAGGTACAGGAATCATTAACTTCCCTAATTCATTCTCCAAACTAAAATTCTGAACAGATTTGTTTACCTCTTCAACCTCTGGAGTCTTCTTTGATTTTTCTACAACTTGCCTTTTTCCTGACACAAGATCAGTTGTTTGTTTAGCAGGGACAATTTAAGCAGGGACGACTGCTTTCTTTTTTGGGGCTCGCACCACCTGCTTTGGGCCTGATCTGAGATTTATAGTATTCTTGGATCCATTCTGATGAACAACAGCAGTTATAGCAGTCTTTTCTAAATCAAGGTCATCCTCAGCTTCAAACATGTCAGCATCATAATATTATGCATTCAGAAATTCTTCTTCAGTAACAAAACTTGCAGAGAAACCATCTCCAAAATGGTTCATATCCTGATCAGTCTTAGTCTCTTCAAAGAGCAGTTGTTCATCAACTTCTTCTTCATCAGCTACATTATTCTGAAGACGTGGGGGCACTCTTTGATCCTCATTTTCTCTCCTTTCTTGCTGGATATCATTGTTCCTGTGCTCTCTTGGTATGAATCTAGGAGCAAATTGCCTTCTAAACTGATTCTGGTTATTTGGATTTCGTTCGGCTTCTGGAGCAGATTTGCCAGAATTCTTTTCAAGCTCTAATTTATTCAATTTTGCAGTGAGAATATTCACTAGCTTAGCCATCTCATCAATCTTGGCTTCAGGAGTATGAGGGGCATAACTTCCTGAAGTTGCTTCCTTCTTTCCTTTCTTCTCATAAAGTTGTTGGGAAGTTTCTTTCTTAAGTCTGTTTGAAGCTAACAAATTGGACTCTACCTCCAATGTTGCATCTTGCATGTTCAACAAGGTGATGGGTCTCCTTTCTCTCAGTAATAAAGAAAATTCGTGATCAAATGCATTTGCATAGGTAAGTTTAGCTGATGTTTCAGTAGGATTAATTTCTACTGGAATCTTACTATACATTTTGTTAAACCTTTTGGAAAAGTCTGCAACAGTCTCCTCTTTTTTCCTTCTGAGAGCTCCAAACTCAGTTATATAGTAGGTGTGGTATTTTTTGTCTCCCCATTTCCTCATGAAGAGATCACAGAGCTCTTCAATTATAGTGATTGAGTTGGCAGGCAACTCTCTGAACCATTTTTTTACATCCCCATCAAGGCTCTGAACGAATACCCTAATCCATACATCTTTGACCTCAAAAATAAATATGGATTACATACAAAACCTTTTGGTTTCTACATATAAATATCTTAATTCAGATATCCATTCAGAAAGGCACACTTTACATCCATGTGATGTACCTCCCACTGCTTCAAAGATGCAATGGCTAGGGCAAGCCCTATGGAGTCCATCTTTGCCACCGGTGCAAAGGTCTCAGTGTAGTCAATACCATGTACCTAAGAGTATCCCTTGGATACCAGTATTTTATTATATTTCAAAGGTGAACCATCAATAGCAAACTTAGTTTTGAAGACACACTTACACTTCACTAGCTTTCTCCCTAGGGGGAGATCAACCAGTTCCAATTTGTTGTTCTTCTGGAGCGAGCTGAATTCTTCTTTCATGGATGTTTTCCATTTTGGATCATGTTTTGTATCTTCATATGTCTGTGGATTATATTCTATCATCATATAAAACTTATCATAAAAGAGAGGATCTTTCACACAAAGGGCACTCTCAAATTGAGATCTAGTCCTCCTAGTGTCATTAGGATTTCTAGCTAGTTCCCCAACTACATGAATGGTCCTTGCTTCCCACTTTGGTCTTGTAGGCTTGTTAGGATATTCCATTAATTCATCATTATCAGACATATAAGACTCTGCAAACTCATTAGTCTCTTCACTTACAATCAACGGCTATGGTGGTGAAGAGTACTCTCCAACTTCAACTGCTGCTAAATGCTCTTCTTCAAAGTGAAAACTTATTTCAATGAAATATTTGTTAGTGATCAAGTTGATCAGCTTGTACCCTTTTGAATCTTCATAATACCCAACAAATAGGCACTCTTGGATTTGGGGTTGCAAAGCCTTCTTCTTTTCAGTTGGAATTCTAGCCCAAGCCTTTCAGCCAAAAATCCTGGAATGGGTCACATATGGCTTGTTCCCACTCCAAGATTCGAAAGGATTCATACCATCAAGCTACTTATGTGGCACCCTACTCTGGATATAGGATGCATAGTTTATAGCTTTGTCCCAAAACTTTGGTTGAAAATTTTTAGCCTCAATCATACAAGTTGCCATCTCCTTCAATGATCTATTCTTTCTCTCAGAAACACCATTTTGTTGTCGTGTGTAAGGGATAGAAACTGCATCTAGATACCTGCATCTTTGCAATACTAAATGAACTTAGACTTTTCATACTCACCACCATTGTCAAATGTGAGGATCTTGAGTTTCCTCGTAGACTGGTTTTCAACCAAGGCTCTGAAGACTTTGAAGAGATCAAAAACATCAGACTTATCCTTTAGGAAGTGAAGCCAATAGTACCTGGAAAAGTCATGTATGAAGGTGAGTGCATATTTGGATTGACTCATGGACATATGAGGGAATGGACCAGCAATTTCACTGTCGATCAACTCAAGAGGTGTAGAGGTTCTCTAATGACTAGCTCTCTCATACGTGTGCTCTGGGTGTTTTCCTAGGATACAACCTTGATAGACTCCCTTAGAAAACTTGATCTTTGCTAACCCTATGACCATGTATTTTTCACTCAATTAAGAAATATACTTGTAGTTAAGATGACCAAATATTTTATGCCAAATATTTCTTGCTTAATTAGTATGAGTAAGAAGAGAAGAGGGTTTTGAGTAGGGTAGAAAATGGGAAAACTTGTATACCTTTTGTTTGTGCCAGAAATTGTTTCCAAGGCTAAAGAAACAAGCCAACACAATCTCAAATAAAACTCAATAAAATAAAGTAGGTTTTAGGTTTTTGAAAGGTTTTGTGGTTGTAAATTTTGGTAAGCAATCAGGGAATACATTCATTAATTAAATAGGAACTGAATCATAAACAAAAGAGGACAAAGATGCATAATATATTCAACAAGATCCAACAGAACACATCATTGAAGTTCATTCATAAAAGACAAGCATCACTAGCATATAAACATAAACCAGTAAATGAATATATCAATTAAGCAACTAAACAAGCTGAACAATGAAGCCAACACAGAAACTGAAGGGTAAAAAGTGTCATATATCTCATAATTTCATCATCAAGTGCATATAAGAGTTTTATACTTAACTCATGAACAAGTCTGAAGACCTCCTGAAGCTATCCCAAAATCAAAACCCTTATAATGACCTTCTAATCTCTCTAAATAGCGTTTTTTACAAAATCAATTAGGGGTCAAAAACCCTAACTTCCTTCAACCTATTTGATGGGGTAAAGTAAAATCTACAATATTACAAAATACAACATTTTCTAAAAATAGTAAACAACTAACTCAACTATTTTCCAAAAAGAGATAACAAAATAACTGATTGGCCAACTGACTCATAGGTCCTTAGCTGCCTCAGCTAGTAGAGCTATGCCATCTAGTACTTGAGATTTCTTCTTAGCTCTCTTTTATTCAACTTCCATGCCTGCTAGCCTTCTTGATAGTTCTTCATTTTCCTGCTGTAAGTCTTTGACTGTCTTTTTCAATTCTGTGCATTGCAAGTCAGTATCTCCTTTTCTCTTTAGAGCCTCTTTAGCTACTGCTGTCATCTCCTAAAAAAGGTCATTGACATGCTATAGATCTTCTCTAAGCCTTCTGTTAGACATCATCAGCCCATCATTGACCCCTTGCATGTAATTCATCTGTTGCTTGTACTGCTTAATAGTTTTCTGTAAGTTTTCTTTGTCAGAGTCAAATGACTTGTTGTAGGATCTTGTTCATCATCAGGTATCCAGGGTATATCAATTTTTTTGAATATCTCAGTATCTTCAATTAATAGGTCTGAGGAGACAACCTCTTTAGCTTGCTGCTACCCAAAAAGTTCATTCTTTATTTTAAAAAACATGGTAGACAGTTTTGGCTCGGGATGGTTTAACTCCTTTGCTGACTGTGATGATCTTGTTGTTTTACAGGAAGAGGAGATGAAGCTTGAGCCACTGCTTTTTCCTTTCTCTTAATGTTCATTTTGCCAATTTCTAGCTCTTCATTTGAGGAAGCATCATCTAAGACAATCACTTCATTGATGTTCAGTTTAGGTTTTCAGTAGCTTTTTTGAGTTTAACCTGAATTTATTCTTAGGCCTAGTTTTAGGCCTCCATCCTGGTGCTAATTCCCCTAAAATTTGTACAGTCCTTCCTTGATGCTTGATAGAGGCAAACTCCATCACTTCCAGCTTATTCTTCTTCCTGTTAGGTTTGACTGTTTTGCTTCCTGAAGTGGAGAATTCTCTGCATGTTTCATCTTTGACTTCAGTTTTAGCCATGGGCTGCTCCTCTTCTAGTAAATACCCCTCATCATCTGACAAAATGGTGATGGGACTTCTATGTTGGGCTTGAAACTCTTCTTCATGTACAACCACCTCTTCTGTATCAGCAACTTTCACTTCATGAGAGACTTCTGTTGGTACCATGTGTCGTACCAGCTGCTTTTTGTCTTCAAACAATGAGTATTGACCTTTAGTACCTGCTGAAAATAATTTGGGTTCACTGTCATCCTCCACATGCTCTGATGCTTTCTCAACTTTGACATCTTCCTTGTCTTCAAGTTTAACTTTCTGACCTAGTTTTCTCATCAGTACGTTCCCTTTGTCTGCTTCCTTTTTAGGCTGCTGATCCTCTTGTTTAATTTGAAATCCAGACCAAAAGATGAAAAAATCCTAGGTCTTTCCTTCATGCTGCAAACAATGCTAATAATCAACTTAATTAACCCATGGTGAAAGATGGACTGAGAAGAATGGTCCTCATGCCATTTGACCCTGTTAGACATCTTCTGCAAGCTTTTGAATAAAAAGAATGTCAAGCTCATCTTGGACACCACCACCATATGCTGAAGAAATCTGAAGTGGTACTTGTAAAAATATGCATATCTGCCCTCACAAGTAATATAGCTCTGTAAAACTCTGATAGGTTCCACCCACTCCTTCCTAAAATTCTGTATCAATATGCCTTTATTCCAGTCAGGGGTGACATTTGGTAATAGATATCTCTGAGGATTAAAGTTAAAGGGAATTTTTTTAAACCATAGTTCACCTTCATTCTTAATCCCTGTAGCTTCTGCAATCAACTCCACTGTCAGTCTGAACTTAAGAGTGTCAAAGGTCACTATGTCATCTTTAAAGCATTGTGCAAACTTACAGGATACTTCAGTATTATATCCATCTATATTCTTGAAAAAATCTATCCAACCTGCCTGTTGGAATAGTTCAACACACCCAGCGAATTTTTCCATCCAGCTTGCATCAGTAGTTTCAGCTCTGTTAATTTTACCACTCTTACCCATTGTCTTAAAAAATTGGAACCTGTATAATTTTATTGTTTAGTAGGTGACTTCGTAGCTTCCTTTTTTGCCTCTAAAGCCTCTTAAATTTCAATGAGCAACTCCCCACAACTTCCTTGACTGATTCCTTGCTTTTCTAAGGTGAAATGGAATTTACCACATTTCCTGAATGGTTCAAGTCATAGGCTTTATCATAGGTATAATTGGTCTAGGTCATTCAGAATATTCCAGCCTCTTCACTGCAACTGATTATGAAACCTAATTACAAATCAACTTATTTGTTCAAATAAATGACCATCTCCAGTATGCATTATAAACCTGTGTATTAGTACCCATAACCTGCGAGAATCATTTATGAACCATCTTTGCACAAAAAGGGCTTTACATGAAAGATCTTAGCTGCCAACCTTTTAGACTTAATGAAAACTGTTTATAGGTTGGATGAGAAGATATGTGAAGCAGAAACAGTCTCAAACTTAATCACTTTCATCCCTCAGTAATTTTAGTATCAAAATGATAGTAAGTTTTCATCTACTCTCAAGCCTTTAGCTCTTCACTGCTTCTATTTGCTTCCAAAAACATTAAGCTTCAAAACCTAACAAAATTAGGTCTCCCTGCACTTCAGATATTCGGTTCCTTTTTTGTATTGCTTGTAAACACAAAATCAATTTAATACATTGAAAACACTGTCAAATGTATAATTCATCACATCACTACAATTTGAGTTTTGACAGGGTCATTCTTCATTAAAAAATTTTATTTTTCAACCTTCACCCATCCTGGCATCTCAGAGTGTCATAGACAGCTATTTCTTTGGCTCAAATTTAATTAAACAACACAATTTAGCATTTCCCTTGATCAATTTTGATAGAATAGACTCCAGTGAAAAAGCCCCAAATTATCAGATATATTGGCCTATTGTGGAATACCTTTTAACTACTCAACTGCAGTTGCTTAAAATCGTGGCCTGAGTTGTCATATTATTCACCTTAAATGTACAAGTGTCCTTCAACGTCCAATTTGACTGCATGCAGCAGAATCAAGAAGCCCTAATTTCCCATGAAGCTGTAAAAACCTCACCTCTGTTCTGTACGGGCAATGTCCGGTTTTTCAGTGGTTATGGTTACTCCACTAAATCCCTCGTCTTTGAATGTGCATGCAAATAACAACTCATCTCACATTAAATCCAATCTACGGTACTACCTGTCAAGATGAATTGCATTTGGGCTCATGATGACCATGATTCCTTCACGACGTGGAACCACCTGTTCTTATGATAATTCCTGAATCCACATGTAGCAAACACTCCACAACACGTGATTAGTCACTCATCATTCGAAAACATGCCAAATTTCTGCTAAAAAATCGGAGGAATTTGGAGTCGCGATATTCTTGTAGTGCTCCTTTGTTATTTTTTCAGACATGCGCTACAAGAATAAGTTTAACTCTGTTTTGGTGCTTTTTTACAGCTTTTTGTCATTTTGCATGAAGTTTAAAAGCTGTTTGAGTAATGACTAAGCATGACTATGCTCAGAATATGATTTATGAGTCCATTATTTGATATGATGACTTTTTTAAAAACCCTTTAACAAAATAAAACCTAAGTTAAAAACTTAAAAAAATCAAAAGGAAGTTCAAATTTTCATATAAAAAACTAAAAATTTCCTAAAGAGGCAAAAATCAAATTAAAACAATTGAATAACTTGAAATAAATGCAAATCAAACAAAATTTGAAAAAACAAATCACTGACTTAACACCTTCGAAGCGTGATCAACAACACATTTTTCTATGACTTTACTATTCGAAATCTCAGTGATTTAAACTTCATTCGGGGAGAAGATGACTTTCTTTGGAGACCCAGTGTGAGTCATCTGATACACAGATAAGAGATTAGAGGAAAGACCTTAAACATACAACACATTATTGAAATTACCATGGTCAAGATCAATCCTACCCTTTCCCGTAATGTCAATCAAATAGTTATCTCCCAAATTTATTGGCAGACCTTTCAACATGTCAAGAGAAGAGAAGATCTCTTTTGCTGAAACCATATGTCTGGAAGCTCTAGAATCAATGATGAAACTAGGTGAGCTTGAGGTTCCAGCAACAAAGGGATGTACTCTCTCCTTTTCTTCTAAATTTGATCCTCCTTCCCTTTTCTTTGAGCAATCAGAAAGGGAGATGTTTTTCTTATCCACGACTTGGGTCAACATGTATATCTCGTTTTTCATTCAAGATCTCTTAGGATGATAGCCCTTACTGTAGTATGCGCACTTGCTCATTTCTCCTTTGTTCTTCTTATTCTATGGGTTCTCTTGGAGATTGAGGACTCCTCTTAAGACTTTGCCTTGTCTCTATTTTGCTCAGGTGTATTCTTAGCCTTTTTCTTACTTTTTTAATCCACCTTCGAATCTCCCTCAACCAAAGCTTTGTCTTTGGAAGGTTTGATGGTGCCCATAATCACCAATTTATCTTGCTCCTGACTGAGGGATTCCATGAACTCAACAAGCTTAGGCATCTTCCAAGTTCGAGCTATCAATTTAGTGGCATAGAAGGTCGAAACAAACATTGAATAGTCAGGAAAAAGCTTTGAGAAAATGGTCAAAACTAGTTTCTCCTCCTTCTTTTCAATCCTGCGTTGTTTTAACTGCAAAACAAGGGCCTTAAACTTGGTAAAATAGAGTTGTAATGATTCAAAGCTACTAGGATTCAAGGAGATCAATTCATTCTCGATTTTATGTCCTCTCATCTCATATGTCTTTCCAAAAATCTCTTCAAGCTTCTCCCACACCTCATTAGGAGTTGTCAAATCAAGATGAAAGAGGAGGTCTATTGGAATACTCCAACACAAAAGACCATAGGCCTCATCCCTCCTATTGTGCCATTTGATTTTCTCTACAGGTGCATTGGCCTCTACCTCAATAGCCATGGTAACTCTGTAGTGACCTTTCACTCTCAACAATATCTCCATCTCAGCTTTCCATTAGAATAAATTGAATGGAGTCACGATGATCCTTTGAGATTGGCCCATATCTCAGCTCTGAGCCCTTCAGTCAGCAGAATGTGCTCCCAGTCAGTGATGTCAAACCTGCAATAACAATTTGGAAGGAGTTAAATTGATCCAAAAAGGATCTGATACCATGTGGAAATTGAACCCAATAAATAGATCAATTAAACTCACAAAGTTGCTAATCAAACATGCAAAATTCACACAAAAGGAGACTAAAATTGGAGAATAGATTAACAATGTATTGAATAGGTGTACATTAGCCAACCATATGAAGTAATAGGCTGCTCAAATATATAATTTCATGAGATATTTGAAAGCACTGGGTTTCTATTCGAATTGGTCAGAAAGAAGACTTACTAAAACAAGTCAAATCCCCCATAGGTGCAAAAAGGACTTTCCAAATCCATGAAGATACTCATGAATTAGATAAATCAAGTGGTAAAGACAATATGTGGTGGAAATAAAACTCATTCATTCTTTCGTATGGAGAAAATGAAGGAGGAGGATGTGGTCCAAAAACAAGGCAAGTTCCCCTAGACTAGCTTTTCCTTTATGCCTTAAGCTAGATGTAAAGAAAGGCAGCTTTCAGAAAAACCAAATATGCACTTTAAGGAACTAGGAATAAAGAAGACATGCTAAATATGTTTCTAGGATGATTCCAAATCACTCCATGACCCAGTTTAGCAAGTATTGACTTCTAGGAACATGTAGAAGTCAACTAGCATAGAGAGGGAATCTAGGATTCTAGGAATAAGACAAACATGATTTAATTAATGTTAAATATGGGTACCTATGTGCTTATTATTCTAACAACCTGCACACTCCCCTTAGCTCCATGCCTCTCTTGTATCTCTGCCCTCTTCTTTAGCGTTGGAAACATTGCCAGTTCAGCCTGGCCTTCAATGTTAATTCCCTAACCCTGTGTAAGGAATATCATAATGGAATGTAGGGATTTCTCTATTTCTTAAAAGTAATGTAAAACCAGGGTAGGTCATTTAAATGATCTAAATCCTATGTATTAAAAATAAATTACTTATGGAATTTGGGAGTCGTTACATGTAGTATTTTAGCATCATATTGTATGTTTATTTTAAACCTAGAAATAAAATTAAATATGTTTGAAACCTTACCTCAGCATTTGGTAACGATAGCCAGGGATCGGCTCCTCCGGGCACCATTATCCCTCTATAGTATGCATTCACTGAGAATCATTTCAGTAAAAAGAACTGAAAACTATCAATAACTATGGAAACAACTACTGTAAACCATTAAAGCACAAATTTAAAGGACCAAGCCTTCGCTCACCTGTTGAAACAAACTAGTCGCATGGCTAAAAAGGTTGGCAAGATCATCAAGGCTTCTACATTAAGACATAGAATGATTGAATAATCCTTCGTAAGCAATTACCTTAGAAAAATCCATTAACACAGTAAACTAGAGCAAGAGCCATGCAGAAAAAACCTCGACCTCAATGATCCTCTGACCAAACAACTTTACCAAATGAGGGCTAAAGACAGAGTAAATGCGCTTTTATGAAACCCTACGATACCTTGTGATATCACCATCCAAGTGTAGAGAAGAGATGAAATCCTCATGCCAACTCAGATCCTAGCTATGCTGTCAACTCATAAATTTATCAAAACCAAATCATTGCATACCATCGAACCTTGGGACATCGATAGAAGAGCCCAATAATATATTACATGGTGGGAACCTTGACTACATTTAGAACCATATCCATATCAAATAATGCAATGATTAAACCGTATGACATGTGTATTAGTGTATGCTAAAACCTTCGTGGAGATAAAACAATGCTATATAATACCATCATAGGTTATACTAAGGTCCACACCCCTTTACACTATAACCATAATATATATGCATAATGAAATAGCTTCAAATCATTCTATCACCTTAGCACTAGGTTAGGCCAAGGTCTTTGAAATATTCACATTTCCTAGCATAGCATTATGCCGTCAAACATGTTAAAACTATATTCCAAGCATCGTTTTGGGTTTATGCATTGTAATCCTTAAATCATGTTAAAACATATGATATAGTATTTACTCATGAACATCATGTACCATAAAGAAATGCAGTAAGGCCAAAACTTGTAGAATCATGCAACCAATGCGTATGTAAACCCTCACTTTTATTTATATTAAGAGGTCATTGTATGGAGAACCATACTCTTATGAGTGAAGACACGAAGTTGGTATACACATTTTGCCTATTTTTTGGCAAAAGATTGCAAAAATTTATGTTTTTAAACTTAAACCATTTCAAACCCAAATCCCCCTTAGGAATTTGACCTTCACGCAAACACAAGAGGTTTAGAGAATTCAGTTAGCTTTGTACTCATATTGTTTCGAAACTTTTTTATGGACATGTAGTAGGACAAATTTGATGGGAACCAACAACATATACTTTATATTTCTAGGATTGGATAATGAGTGACATGTGTCCCCTTCATTTTTTTTAGAGATGGTTATTCATTTTATGAAAACCAAATGTATGTTCATAAGCTACCCATATTTTACTTTGTAATGGACTAGATGTGTTGAGGAATTTTAGATATAAACACTATTTTTTATTATTTTTCGAAATAACATATGTTTAAAAAAGGTTCCTTATTGACACATGTTTGTGTCCTCCTATTTTATTTCAAATGTGAATCTTATAATGCAAAATAAACTACCCTTTTGAAGAGGACACTGCAAGGAACATCCCTATGATTTTTTACATTTTTTGTTGTTGCCATTGTGATGATCTTAAATTTTTAGTGTTAGTGATTCTAAAAAATGTGTATAACAACTTCTCGTTTTGACCCTTACAAACCCTAAGCTTCTCATGCTTAGGGAGAGGCCTTTACACCCATAGTATAAACTATGGAAAGTCCAAGGCCTTGTAAGAATAATGTAATTGACGGGATAGGTCAAGACCATGAATAGTCTCCCATGCCTTGGGCTAGTACAACCTATCATAAAGATAAATAACTAAAGAATAAGTACAAACAAAGTACATCACCTGTGCGGATGGATGAAGGTTTTGGAAGGAACTAGCCATCAAAATCATCAACAAAACATGCCGTAAACAACAGAATAACAATATTAAAATTTGGAGAAGTAAAATAGAGAAATCTACTAAGTAAATGTAAAAGTAATGCATGTAAAAAAAAACATTTACGATTTTTAGGTGAGTTACACCTTTTCCCTTGATCTGGTGACCAAGCCTCTAGAATTCATTGACACTTCATATCTTGCTCCTGGATGGAATTTAGAGGGAATAGGTTGAGCTGTGCGATCTTCCTGAGGGATCTTCTTTTGGGTTAGGAGCATCATTGGGATTTTGTGTTTTTTTCTGCATCTCCTCTATCATCATCTTTTTTTTCTTCATTTGAGAGAACCTAGAATTTGTTTCTAGCAACCTTCTTGTTGGTGGCAAGGTGAGCTTGTGGAAATGTAGCCTTGGATCCTTTCTTTCAATTAACTTCATTACATCTTTCAATGGAGTTTCCTTCTGCATTGATCCTTGCTCATGTTTTTGGACAAAATTTTGCAAAGTGCCTCTAGTCATGGAATAATTTGCACTTGAAGGGGATTTTCTCATAGTCGACCATCTGCAAGGGATTCCATCCATCCATTGAGAGTTTGATGGCCTCATGGAGGCCCTTCTCCATATCCATTTCGACACATATCGTGACACATGAAAACTTAGGTGGTTTGGATTCATATTCGTCAATGTATTTGCCAAAGGTGTTTCCTACCAAATGGAATTCATCATCATTCCAACAATGCAGAGGAAGGTGGGGATGCTTCACCCAGACTGGAATAGAAGTGGGAATTTCTTTCTCAAGGTCAAAAGAGAGGTCCCATTTGTTTAGATATATACCTCTAGGCCCATGAAATAAGGCCCATTTTACATCCGTGATTTCAGAGCGCTTGACAAACCTAGAGTTTGGGGGGAGAATGCTAGGGGGCAGAGGGGGGGGGGGGTTGGGGTGCCATGATGTTTTGAAAGAATTCTTCGAATCTTCCCTTGCCATCGGGTTATGGATCATCAGCATCCATGGGAGATGACTAGAGCAGNCTAGAGCAGGCCCAAGACCAGGAAAAACCTAAACCAAACCCTAGAGCCGAGGGAACCCTAGAGCGAGAAAAAGGCACACAGAGGACTTACCTCTATCACGAGTCATACCGAGTCATTATGTGAGGACCACAAGTGTATTCATAATGATAACTCACACTTACCAAGAGTCTGATAGAGTCGATTTTAGTAGAGCCTCGAAGCTCTTCTTCTTTTTTTGAAAAAGGGCAAGGTTTTTTCCCCTATGCACACTTTTTATTTTCTTAGGAATTTCTTTGCTAGTAACTAAATGTTCCCCGTTTAGCCGCTTGTCTGCTTAAGAATGAGTAAGAATTCACTTATTATAGTTCTCTCAATTCACTAGAAGGCTTCTCATAACTACACAAAAAAATTATTTAAAATTATTAAATAACTATTTATTTACATTATTATTTGAAGTCAATCATAAACTTATCACAAAACTTACCATCATTTACACCTCTATCACACTAATTAAACTTAACCATGGATGTTACAAATTGGATCTTCACTTCTATTGTTCCTAGGTTACTAGGGTGCAACCTTGGGACCTTATATATTGGGAAAAAGAATAATAATGTTATGTATATATCAACTATATTAATAATAATATGGTTATGCTAACAAGTCAGATAATATTAGAAAAACTATAACATAACATAATATATATATAATATATATACAGGAGTTTGAGATATTATATATTAGAAAAAAAATAATACTATATATGTCTATATCAACCATAATAATATGACTTGACTTATGCTAATAAGTCAAAAAATATTAGAAAAACTATACAATAATTATTAAAAAGAAGAATATATATAATTCTAGCAAGTTCAAAAAAATTGAGTATGGCAGAGCATGCTTCAGTAGTACTTGCAGGGCATGCACTACAAGTGACCAAAAGTACATGGAGCAATGCATCTCTTGTTAACCTATGAGAAAAGTGAATTCAAAGAACCATTGTTGAATAGTACTGGCAAGTCATGCACTATAAGTGTTCAAGAGGACATGCAGGAATGCATCAAGAGTCAGATTCAACAGGACATGCAGGAATGCATCAAGAGTCAGATTCAACAGTCCGTTAGTACATACCAGAAGAAGCATCAAATACTCACGACACGAGTACAGGTTTTCCAATCCCTTTTTCAAACCAGCAATGTCTATAACACTTTTTAACTGCATATACAAATGAAAATAAACATAGAAAATAACAAATTATTCATAAATAATGCCTCATATTGATGCCAGGGCATTATATCCAAACTGTACTTGGCCTCTTCCCTATCCAATCCAAACGATCCTTGGCCTTTTTCCAAGGAAATAAGCAATAAGCAGTGTGTTTGTTGTTACTATGGGAATATAGTTATTTTTCCAATAGATCTAATATCGTCACACTAACAACAATAAATAGTGTTACTGAAAATTTTCTAAAATGAGAAAATATTTTTCAAATTAAATACCCCTGATTTCACTTGAATTTTGAAACACAAATAACGAGCAGATCCTGCCGTTGTGAAATATTCCAATACCCACGATTCTTTTATGAAAAAAAATATTTATTTATTATCTTATAATGAAAATTTTATATTATTAAATTTAAATAAATAAAGAATACACCATTTATATAGCCATATAGGCTAACTCAAGTGGTTGAGACTTAGTAAGCCCCCTCTAGGTTAAATGAACCACAATTTAAAAAAAATAAACTATCTATATACAATAACTACAAGGTATAAAATGAAAAAATATATATTTACTAAATATTTGTCATGAATACTATATATTTGGTGAGATCTTCCACTTCTTTTTATTATGCTTTAATAACTTAAAAAACCACCAACTCGAAACATTTAAGCCATCAAAATCATGCCGAGATTGATCCCACATGGCAGTACCCTAAGTGCCAAGTATTCTACATCTAGCTAATCACTTATAAAAATTATGAAGCAATAAACAATTTGCCATTATTTTTATATTCTCTCTAAATTAAAAATATTCCTAAATTTAATAAATTTTAAATATTCTTTAGAATTTCAAGGTTTAATATTTTTTATATATTTAAAATGACATTAAAGCTTGTTTTTTTCATTAATTAGGGTTCATTATTTTTATGTATATTTTACAAAGTATAAGTTCACTATTTTTATATGTGCCTTACATATTTCTGAAATTTTATATTTATGAAAAATCTTGTTTTCAATTTTTTTTTAAATATCTTTTACATTATTTTGAGAAATTGTTATTTCTTAAATATGTTTGCTTTCTAACATTGTAATGTAACTTGCTTTTCTTTGAAATGTATATGTTAACATCTTTTATATTTATTTTTAAGGTTTTAATCAAATCCTACATATTCAAAGGGCCTTCTCATAAAAGGCAACCCAAATCAATCATGGTTAACAACTATAGTGAATAATAGTCAACTATGTAGAATAGGGTTAACATAAAAGAAGTATGAAGAATCATGGTCAATAATAGTCAACCTTAATAAACAATAGTCCAAAGTGAAACATGAACAACCACATTAGCCATGAACATCAATAGTCAACCAAAGTCAACCACCATCAACCATTAACCACAATAATCAACAATGAATAACCAAACTTGAGTATGGTCAACCACACTCAACCAAAGTCAATCATAACGAGTCATTGTTAACCAAAACCAACCACGATTAGCCACAACTAACCATAGTCAATCATGACATCAACCATGATCAATCAACCACAATCAACCATGGTCTACCACAGTCATACATAGTCAACCACAGTGATCTTTGTTTACCACAGTTAATCATAGTCTACCATGGTCAACCATGAACAACCATTGTCAATATAAGGAAAGCATGAATAACAATGGTCAACCTTGATCAACAATTCAACCATGAACAACCACACCATAATTATTTAACCATTTAAAATTTAATGTTGTAAATATGGTTAATTATAATTATGGTTCAAGTGATTATTAATTATAACTGTTTTAATATTATTTATATATATTTACTCCATTATTATTCTATAAATAATTTTGAAAAATATTATTATTAAAAAATAATGATTTATTTAAAAATAAGAACAATTTAAATATTTATTATTAAAAATATAAGTATTCATTCAAAACCATGAGCCATTTAATTTCATATGACATGCTTTACATTTTTTGTTACAAGCCTAACAATGCAAATGAGAAATCCACAGAAACAAAACTGGTTGAGAGACACTTCTAACAATACTAATAATGCTGATAGGCAGACAAATAAGACTATTATGTTTTAACTAGACATAAAAATGCAACACCATTGTTTCTGTTACAAGCAGACACTGAATGACCACTTGTACAGTTTACAGCCATTTCCCATTCTGGAATATATCTGGCTTTATAAATATCCCTTGCAATACTCTCAAAAGATACCCAAAGACCTTGAAAGCAGCAAGCAGGATCTTTATTCCATCAAAAGATACCCAACGAGCTGACCTTGAAAGCAGGATCTCTATTCCATCAGCCAAAGAGCTGAAAAGGAGCACGCAGGGCCGAGTTATTCCACCAAATTCCTCTAGGCTGGGTTTTCCCTGTGCCCGAAATGTAGCCGGACAAACCCACCAGGAATAGACTGCTTTCAGCCTCAGGTGACACAACCCAGAAGGCAAAGCAACAATATCTCATGAGGGGTTTAAACCTATGAAACACAGATTATTTACCATCAAACTAAAACAAATAAATAGCATTATGAAGTTTGAAAATAAATACATTCCATCTGCTGTGTAAGAAAACTGCATACACATTTTGCATATATTTCCATAAAACACTTACAGAAACACAAAATTGCTTACAATATGCAGGCAATTGGTAGAGTCAAATTTTCGAGAGACGTAGAGAAACTCTATGTGGCATAGGGTTTTCCAAGAGAAACCAGACCCTTAATTTCAATACATGCGGTTTCTCATTTAAAAGGCAAACCCGCATAAAAAGAAAAAAGCAGGGTTACGATGCTTCAAGCTCTCATCCTAGGCATTTTAGCTCCCCAGACCCTTGGAAACCCTCCTCGTTTCGTTTCAAAAGCACTTCTTAAAACTCAGAGGTTGCTTCTTTAACATGCAGGCTTTGAAATATGTTCATCGCTTCAAAATGTTTTACTTAGTGGAATAGCAGAAATGGGTAGAATTGAAAATACCGTCGTATCCATTGAATAAATAGATAATCAGGCTGCAGAGGTCTTTTCAATTTACCCATTTCCACGACTCCCATAAGACTTCCTTTCATTTGCGAGAGAACAACCCAGTTTCATCGATTGTTCCATCTCTTATGCATGGAAGGAAGATTAGAAGCAACGGCAATTTATAGAGATGCCTTCTACCCTTACACTTCACAAACCCCAATCCCATGTAAAATCGTAACCCTAGTTGCCTCTTTTGATCAAGTTCGTTCAACCCAAAACTATGGGAAAGAGAGATACTACATTAAGAAACGTGTGCATTTTATTTTATTTTGTTTTACATTATTTTATTTTATTTTCTTGCATTATGTAGATTTTGTTTGTCTAGAGATAGGCTATATTTGAGGGATTTTTAAGGGACCTTAAGAAGAGTTCGAAGGGGATGTTGCGATTTACCAACATTGTTAACGGTTGTATGTGATTTGGGTATGAAAATTTAATTTTTACAACTAATTTATATTTTTATTGAGTTAAAAGTTTTAAAATGATGAAAATAAATAAATAAATATTTGTTATTTTTTATATTTTGTTTTTATATTAATTAAATATAATTAAATAATTATTTTCCTTTTTTTAATATGATAATTTTTTATTGTTTAAAAATACTAAAGTGATTTTTTACTAGCTCATTGAGTTAAGGTGTGGGTTTGGTTTGTAACATGACCTCAGTTCAATACACTTAGAGGTGACTTAGTTGGAAGGAGATGCCCTTGGGTTGTGGTCTCTTAATAATGATTGAAATGCATTGGCTAAGAAACAAAATAAAAACATTAAATAACTTGGGTATAAGCTACTTTTAACACCTATTTATTTATGATATTACAATTTTACCTTTTTATAAATGTTCAAAAAAGAGAGGGTTATGGGCCCTTTGAAATTAAGAGAGAGAGAAACATGTATTCCATATTTAAGATCGTGATAGCTACGGTGAGGGCTATTAAATAATAGTTACAAGCAAGATACAAAGAAGGCATTCATATTTGGAGCTTGTAAAAAAATAGAATTTTTGGTTACCTTGAACTCTTCCTATTAACACCATTTTCATTTTGGTTGTCTTACATTTCATTTCATATCATAGGATGGGTTCAAATTTAGAGCATAAATCATTCTAATAATTGTTGGGAGCTCAATTCCGTCCACATTCACCTACAGCATGTTGTAAGTTAGATATAGCAACAACATCATAACTTGGAGAACATCATGGGATAATATGGAATTCATAGTGGAACAACATAGAAATAATTCAAGCATTGTGAATTTAACTTGAATTACTATCCATTCAAGGAATGAGAATTGGGGTACTCCGCATAGAACACTCAAGGATAGGGAAATGATGATGAAACTACACCATTCTCTATGAGATCTTTCTCCTCATCATTATCTTAAAGATGAGGTCATTTCCACTACTATTATTATGATAAAAACAACGACAAGTAAATAACTAGAAACTGAAAGTGTTGGTGCCCCATAACATTTATTTTTGTACAACTCTAGTGCAATAGTGAATGGTTGATATAAAAAGGAAAGGTTGGGTTTAAAATCTAGGCTTTGTGGGAAATCATGTACTTCCACACAAATGGTCTATGTTCAAATCTACATAATACATATCACATTTTAACATGATGCCTTTTTAAACAACATCATTTGCATAATAATATATGGAAAAAAGGAAGGTGATTAGGGTTTTCTAATACATAAGCAATGGCATATGATGACTTCATCCATTAATCAGAATATCCAATAATAGGATTCCAGGTGTTCCTAGATTGGCTCTAAATTCAATTGATTTATGCAAAGGTGGGTTTAAAGGAAGTGTGGGGTGTTAGCATGGATGACAACAATTGTTTAGATATGAGGAGGATGGAGTGTGATGAGATGATTGTAAATGTTGGTATGGAATTAGATGCACAATGGAATGGTACTAGTGGTAAAAGCATAGTAAATGCACCTTTTTCGAGGTATTGATAACCATGCTCCTTTTCAACTTAATTGTAGTTATGAAGAGTTTGGTTGTAATACTAGTCCAAAGGGTATCTCAAAGGTTTTTCATATATTGATCCATTGAGCTTGAGCCCTGAGGACCAAGTAGTAAAGGGGCTACCTCCTTTGGGATCTAATAAGAGGAGGGATAATGTGCGTGGGAGAGAGGGAGAGGTGTGGACAATATAGAATGAGGGTATTGTAAATGTTGGTGGTATTGGTTCATTGTTTCAAGGAAAAAGAAAGCTATTTCAAATTAATTCTCGAGGAATACATTAAGATGCGTGACGTAGTGGGACTAGCTTCTTAATCCCTAATTAGTTTATGTCATGGAAGTCCCATTTTCTTAAATTCTCCAAAAGGACTCATTAAGATTGGAATTAGATCCTTTCATAGGTTATATCCCATCCATTTCATGGTTTTCTAAGGGGTGGTTTTCCTTTCTACTTCACTCTATTAGTGATTTACATAATACTTTACGGCTTCAATGGAAGTGGGGGTCTACTATACTATCCCTAAAGAGATGAAACCCTTTCTTTGATGCATGAATAGGGAGAACCTTCATTACCCTAATTTTGGTAAAAAAAATCCTAGATTACCATTAAACTTCTAACCCTTGAATTTTTTAAGGAAATTGGGAACTCATGAGGCACATTCATACATGCAGGTATGTTTTTTTAATATTGGAATGAAATGTCAATTGCTTGAACTTGGGTGGGATTGAAATTTATCTGAAATACTAGTAATTAAAATTTCACTTCAAAAAGGTTCTCATACTCATATAAAAGTCCTTGAATATGTAGAACTCCAATTATTTTATTTTGTAAGATGCCATAAGTATGGAAATGTGGCTATAGATTGTGAGCTTAAGTTTAGCTGAAAAATATGGATGCGAAGGCTTAGTTCAAAGGTTGTTACAAATGAGGATTATGAAGAGTCCTAAAGAGTAGGATGACTTCATGGGTTAATAAAGAGGAGGTAGGGTTAGAAGAGGACATTGGTGGCTCTATTATGGGGGTGGCAAGGTGGGTAAGGGTTCTCTAGCACAACCTCCTATTATTAAATCTTAGGAGTTATGTAGGAAATTGATAAAAAGGGGTTCTCTACTCAACTTGTTGAGATTGATGCAATTTTGGATAACTTTGTTTTTTCCCTCTCCCTTATTGAATTTAGATAAATTAGTTATTAATAGGTTCATTTTTAAGAGTTAGCCTAGTTTGGATGATAATAAGAATGTTGGTTCTGTGGACTACATTGAGGTTAATCAAAATCCTAATAGGGAAGGAATTTTTTCCTTCTTTTTTTAAATTTAGAGTAACTCTTGGGGTAGGGGAAGATTTGTTAGGTGGTTTGAAGTTGATCTTAGGAGAATGAAGTGCTTATGATGGTCAGTTTTTGTCTCTAATAGATTGATTTTGTTGAGAGGTATCTTTCAAATACAACTTAATATCTAATATAATTGGTCATGGATTCAAAGATATTGGAGTTCAAGGGGGTTTGGGATTGGGAACATGTAAGGGGATATTAGGGAGGGGAATGGGAAAAAATATGACCTAGCCTTCACACACGATATACAAAAAAAGATTCATAAATAGGAAAACACAATTATATTGTGGGGGTTATGTAATGTCCCTAAAATCGATAAAAATAAATAAATAAATCCGTAGGCTACTAAGCTGCTAGATCTTAAGGATATCTTCATTTTTACTGCAGAATAAAAACTTGTTTGGAGAACTAAGTCTAAGTTCTGTCTGTTTTTTTTTGTGCGTGTGGTTTTTGTATGACGATGATGTCTACATATTACTATTCTATACTTTGATGTGCTTTTAATTTACTTTACATGTATATATTATTTATTGACACTCTCGATCATTACTTTGTTTTATGTCTTAATTTCATATTACATGTATTTAGTTATTTATTTGTTCATTATGAATAGGCCCAATTGACTCTGTATGTCAAGGGGTGGAGTGGTGGGGTTGTAACCCTTAAAGGTCCACTCGGAAAGGTAAGGTTCCTATGCTATGGGGTTTACTTAGTTCATTATGAACTAATGCACATGTACAAATTCTTCTGCAGGTGATTTCTCCTGTGAACCCAGTGTTTTGTACGTGGAAAAAACAACGTCCTAACATCTACAACAATATACACCTAAGAATTGCTAATCCTATGCTCTACTATAAAAGGAAAAGGTTCTAATCCTAAATGTCTCAAAACATACTTTGTAAGCTATGATAAGGGGTTTATACTATATGCATGCATGTTTGTAAAAACTATGGTGAGAAGGGTTTAAAACATTGTTTATAAATCCTTTTATGTATAAACTTTAATGTGGAGGTTTATGCTATGGAATATTTTATGCCATCGAAAACTATGGCATATACCTATGAAAATCGCAATATGGGAGAGCTTAAGACTATGCAAAAAGGGGAATGAAATGGTGGAAAATAATGTGGAGCCAAACTTTAGGCCTATTGGTTTTGATATAAATGAAGGTGGAGGCCAGGTTGGAGCATTAAATGCACCTCGTAATTTGCAAGTTGGTTGCCTTATGCACTTCATTATTTTTTGGATGTCATTCCTTTGGTCTACGTTTGGTTTTGCGAGGAGGTCTCACACTCTAGGTCGGAGTTCCACATCCATGCAAAGTAACCAAGTTTCCCTTGAGAACGTTGGCATGTATGCCATTGTCTTGTATGTTTCCACCTTTGACTTGTGGTTTTGTTTTACAGTTGTTGCATACTTCTAAACCAAGCTTTGTTTTTGTTGTTTGCGGGTGAAGATAGCGTGGGTACTCTGCGCTTTTGAATGGCATATCTTTTGGGTTTCCTAAGAAACCATCCCGGGTAAGCCCCACGTAAAGAAATGGTCATGTACCCAATGTTGAATTTGTTGTGTTATCAAATGGTTTCGAAACTCGGTCTCGGAGATGTATGGTTGTAATGTTTACATTATTCACTATTTGGTTGGGTTTCGCGGTTTATTCGAATCGTTGGGAATTTTTTAAATGCGATTGTGTAAATGCCTTTGCATGGTTCTGTAATGTAAATGTGATGTTTCGACTATTAATAGAGACTTGGATCTATAGTTTTGTTTTACCATTAGCTATGTAATAGAATTTTAGGTTTAAATAAATCTTTACTGGGTTTTTGTTGTGTTTAAAATGACTCTGTAAATTTTGTATGCATTTCTAGATGCCAAAAGTGTCATTTCTCTGCAATGGCACTTGCAATGCCAAGGTTTTGATAATGGATACGAATAGTGGAAATGTCATTTTAATGGATGCATTGGTTGATAAGAATGTAGCTCTGATAAATAAATATTTGGTCGTCTTCCATAGGCAGTCGTAAGGACTTGGCCCCGGGCCTTGCGTTTATAACACATCCTGTGTAGATATGGTTTAAATTTCATGGAAAAAATCACGTCTGTATATTAGTTTGTAAGGGAAAGCTCCTAGCTCTATCTGTAGTTTAGATGTGGCGTTTTAATAAAATATGGGAAGCCTGTAAGGGATAAACCTTGCATGAATAACACAGCCTGTATAATGTGGTGAATATTTTAGCTTCCATTTACAGGATTCAATCCTGGTTTCATATGGTTTGGTCTATTTAAAAATATCCCAGCTAAGCTCGAAGCGATTCGAAATTGAATCGAATGCTTGGCTGGGTTTAATGGCTTAAACGTTTTGTAGTTTAATTGTTTTGCACATGTTGTGGTTATAAAATTTGGGTTTTCATGGATCCAACCTTGGATCGCATGGATATTTTCACTATGATAATGATTTCTAGCTTTTGTTTTGTTATTATGTATTAAGTGGTGGTTATTGTGTTTATTGTTTAACTCCATCAACGCGATGCATATGGGGATGGAACTCTGTTTGGATTTGGATTTTATTTTTTTACTATAGTTTAATCAGACAGGCTTCGTAGATAGACTTTGATTGGAAATTAAATGGACGACAACCAATCTTTATAGGATTCGATTGATAGGGAGTGATAAATAATGTTTGTAAGTGCTGGTATTTTTAATAGTATAATTTCAAAATTTTGGATAAGATTTCGGCCTTCACGCATTGAGGTTATCGTAATGTGATATTTGTTATATTTGTTTTATAGATTGGTTTGCAGTGTATTTATAATGTTATGTTTGGTTATTTTATGAGTATTTATGTATTGAGATGATGTGTTTGCTGGCAATATGCAATCTACCAGCACCATTATTTATTTTTGAGGTTTTGAGTTGGTATTTAAGGGATTCGATCCCTCGACTGAATGTTTATAAATATGTTTATAATTGGTTTATTTAATATTTATTTTAATGTTTGTGTAGAGTTTAAATAATGATTAGTTTAGAAATAAAATTAGTTTGTTTAATTTTAGGTCTATTTATTTAGTTTTGTTAATCTTTGGTTTATTTTAATCATGTGACCAAGGCTGTAACTTAGGTTTTAGTTTTTTTAAGTTTTAACTAACAACTAGGGTTTGAATCTAGATTACAATTTCTAGTATAGCTTTCTTAACTAAATACATATAAATGTGACAGTTATTTAACCCTAGAATTCTATCTAGAGATTAAAATCTGAGATTTAAATTACACAATAAATACAACTTGCAGCATATAAACAACTCGAAAGTAAAATTTGTAGCTCTTTAACCTAGAGCATAAATACTATAAGTAAAAATATGTAAATGGGATTAATAAAACTTGAGAAGGTAAAAACCTCATACCTGCAACTAAAAATATGTAAATGGGATTAATAAAACTTGAGAAGGTAAAAATGTCATACCTGCAACTTTTCATCTTATTAATGGCTAAGAACCCTGCACACTTAAACACACAGAATCAATAAAAACTTGATTATCTCTGACCTTATATCTATTAACCAGATAACTTGGGAACTACCTTTTTACTCCCAACCATGACTCAGATCCGTTCCTGGTTTTGCTTCGGATCCCCCTAAGCTAGCGCCAACATGCAAGTAGTCTAGAGCTCCTAAAGGTGATGCTTCTCTTTCTGGAATATCAGGTTCTCTATAAGATTGCTTTGCTTTTGGAAATGCTCTCCAAAATTATTAGGAATAATGATAAGATCCCCAAAGCCTTCCCTTGGATTGGGTCTTTATAGAAAATATTTGAGGAAAGGGAAGTTAAACTTCCGTTAGATCAAGAATACATTACCTTCTTGAAAATAATCTTTAATTGATTTATGTGAATTATTTTAACTTAGAAAATTTTTACTAGTTCCTAATTTGATTTTTAGGATTGAATATTTATATAATCATTTTAGTAAATAATAAATACATAGACTCCTTATTTATTATTTTTAATTATTTTTATTTTCTTATATATATATACCATATATAATTATTCGTTTATTCATAATATATATAAACTATATATATTATTGTTAATATTTGTTTAGGCATCATATAACATGATCTCATTTGCATGATGCTTTCATTAGCTTATAATCATTTCTTTTATCAAGGACTTTAGGTAGGGTTGGTCAACTAAGTTAGGAAGCTCTAAACCTCTTTGCATGTTGGATTACCTCGTGTATCGTGGTAGTTCTTTAGTACTTGATGAGAAGCAAAAATTCAAAATTTCATTTAATCAACTTTAGAAATAAGTAAGATAAATATACGTGCTATTCAAAGTCATCCTCACTCAACACTTCTTAATTTTCGGTAACTCCTAGCACCATTCAGAGCCCAAGCTCAACGCTAAAAACTGGGAGTTACACTTAGTGCAATTGTAGAGCCTCTCGCTCAACACTAATGCTAGGATGTACTTGTATAATACGCATAGGGATACAATGGCCAATGATTCGATGATCCATAGATTATGCTCAACATCAATTTGGAATGCTCCAAGGCTTATGCCCAATTCTTCCAATTCTAATAATTCATGTGTTCCAGAGCTTATGCTCAATACAAAATATCATAACTCATGTTCTCCAAAGCTTGCGCTCAACACAAAATATAATCACTCATGTGCTCCAGAGCTTGCGCTCAACACAAAATCTCATCACTCATGTGCTTCATGGTTTTCGCCCAACACATTATAGAGCTCAATCATGGATTCAGTCTTCTGTACATTTCATCACAAAGTATATCTATGAATATAAATCACATAATACATCAGGACATCATATTATGATAATAATCTTGTCCATCAAGGCCCATGCCCAACATATACAATCAAATACATGATAAATACAACATATGCATTGGCTTACACCTAATATATCTAACTACTCAATATAAATCATGTGCAGTGGGGACTTACGCCCAATATACAAATGTAACAATAAAAGTAACTCATGTGCAATGGGACTCATGCCCATTATAGTTAAGGTCAAAATTCAGGATATTACATCCCTCCCCGCTTAGAACAACATCGTCTCGGTGTTCTAGGGACTATGAATGAAGTCATGAAATAAGGCGAGGTAAGCCTCTCTCATGGTGGATTCATTCTCCCAAGTGGCCTCATCGGCTCCAAAGTGCTTCCATTGCACTTTTGGTTGGACTACGGTTCACTTCTTGAGTTGTACTTCTCTTTGTTGGAAACATTTACCACCATACACACTCATTTGGCCAATTTGGCCTAGTTAAACCACTATCCTAAGTTTTATTGACTTAATTGACATCAAAGAAGTACTAGATGACATCAGCAAGATCACACCCATGCCTACCTTCAGTCAAGGAGGCTATCTTAGTCTTCTCCTACATTCGAGGATGCTAACTAGAGCACTCCAGGGGTGATCTAAGTGTCATTAATGCTCCATATTGCTAATTGATGATTACAATCAGTTAAATAGAGCAGTGAAGGTGCCTTCCTTCATTAAATTGATTATTTATTGATTATTTAATGAACTGGAGTCAACAGGGGCGCCTTGAACCACTTCTGATGGCCAGCTACACTTCAGTTAACCTCATCGGGGTTGATTGGAGTCATTGGTGTGCTACCACTTGTCGGTTAGCTTGCAGTGACATGTGTTTGAGCTGCTTTCAGTTAGACTCAGTCATTTATTACACTCTGACTTCAGTTAAGGCTCAGTTGAGTCAATTAGGGTTTTCATCAGTGGTTTACTTGAGTGTTTACTGTGGCTTACATTCAGTTAAGCTAGAATCACTCATTCAATTCAAATGAACTCATTGGGAATTTGAATTTCTTTAGAATTCATGCTTGCAGCATGAACATTGTATTGTATTATTCATTATTCATTTGATTATACAGAGCTGCTACTTCCATTGCAGCACCATTTTGCCAATTTTATGATTATCTGTTTGTATTCTTTGTGAGACCGTGTTTTCAGTTCCTAGACCACTATGACAAATTAATATGGTATCATATCTCATGGCGGGACGAAGCTCAGATCTCTCAAAAATAAGGTTTCTGACAGATCTTGCATGAAAATTAAGCAATAACTCAAAAATCCAGCACTACACCAGAAGCCAAGGCTTACCACTTAATACTGGAAGTAAGGAACTTGTTGATCAAGATTTCTTGATTGACTATGTTGGGTGTGATGAAATCCTAAAATGTGCAGGCTGTTCGACCTTACATTTCCATTTTTGTTGTGATTTTTAGGTTTTTAATAGGTGAAATCATTCGCTCCAGTAGATTCAGATGGCTTCTTCCATAGATCTTTTGACTCCGTTCAATTTTTACTCATGGAAAGGAGACATGGAGATCCAGCTACATGCCATAGGAATCTACAGGGTCACTATGGACACTGAATAAGAGCTTGCTTCTGTGACAGACAAAGCTAGATTCTTGAACAAGAAGGATGAAGCATTCGGATTCTTGTGCCTCTCTGTTTCCTGAGATCTTCTTTTCCATCTTTCAAGATTGAAGACTCCAAAGGAAATTTGGGACAAATTGGAAACCCTATATGGAAAGCAGGATGATTTGAGAGTTTACCAGCTCAAAAATGAATTGATGTCTCTCTAGCCTTACAATTTCGAGACCTTGAATGAATTTTTCACAAAGTTCAAGCACATTGTCTTACTGTCGAAGCAATGCAAAGTGGAAAAGGAGGATGATCAGCTCATCCTCACCATACTCTCCAAACTTGGAGCTAATTATTCAGTTTTTGTCTCTACATTCCGTGCAGGGAATCTCACAACCCCTGGATGGAAGATTCCTACACTCAATGCCTTCATTGAGTCCCTAACAAGTGAACATGATAAGCTTGTCTAGATGGGGATCATCATATTCTCCTGTGATCAAGCCCTCCATGTCTCGGGGCTCAAAGATATGAAGGGTAAAGGAAAGCAGCAGAATAACCCAAAAACTAAATTCAAAGCTCCTAAGCCTAAAGTTGAAAACCAGTAGCATGATGAGTCTTTCGGCTCAAAGAAGAACAAAGGAAAAGGGCATCATGGAAAGGAAAAATTCAAGTGTTCATACTGTGAGAAGGGCTTCCACCCTGAACATGCATGCATGAAGAAGAAGCTTGATGAAGCTACCTCTCTCCTTGAGAGAAATCACATTAATATTTCGGAAAGCTTTCGGAGGAGAGATCAGTAAGATCGGGAACCATAGCATGAAAGAGGTCATGCCCTCATGGCAAGCACTTCAAAGTCCAAAGCACTCTTGATTGACTCTGGAGCTTCGAACCACATGATGGCTAAAAGAGACTCCTTCTCATCCTTGGAGATTGGAAAATCCATCCCCATCCACATGGGATATGACTCCACCATCATTTCAGAAGGATAAGGTACGGTTAATCTTAAGAATGGCTATTTTTCAAATGTTTTGTATGTATCGTCTCTGGCATCAAATCTCCTTAGTGTCTATCAGATGACACATACAAGAGTGCCTAAGAGAGCATCTTTCATCCCAAATGATGTTGAGATAATGGAACTTGCGTACAAGAAACTTGTTGCTAAAGGCCTTGTAAACCATCATGCAAAATCCTATGAGTCTTTCCACTTTGTGGCAGATGCAAAGCCCACTGCACTGCCAACTCATAGAAATGAAGTTAGTAGGATGTGGCATGAGAGGTTTGGCCATCTCAATTTCAAATATTTGTAGCAATTACAGAAAAACTGCATGGTTGAATGCCTCCCGTTCATCAAGGAAACCACTGGAATTTGCAAGGGCTGTGTGGTTGGAAAACACCCTGAGCACAAGTTCGATCGGGGGAAGGAAAACCGAGCTACATGCATCTTGGGGATGATACATTCTAATATCAATGGTCCAATGCCTATCACATCCATGAATGGATCAAGGTATCTTCTGACTTTTATTGATGATTTTTCAAGGTACACACGGGTCTTCTTTCTATAAAAGAAGTCTGAAGTATGTGAAAAATTCACTAAAGTGAAGGCCTTGATTGAGAATGCCTATGGGATTAAGATCAAGATATTGAGATCTGATAATGGCAGGGAGTATTTCAGTAATGATTTTCTGCACAAATGCTCCCAAAGTGGTATTCAGGTCCAACATTCAATTCCCTACACTCCCCAGCAGAACGTTGTAGCAGAAAGGAAGAATCGATCTCTCAAGGAGATGACCACCTGTATGTTGGAATTAAAGAAGTTGGATGAAAATTTGTGGGTGGAAGCCATGCATGCTACAACATACATTCAGAACAAAGTGGCACACTCATCTATGAAAGTTAAGACTCCTTTCTAAGCATACTTCAGATACAAGCTGGATGTGTCGAACCTGCAGGTGTTTGGGTCCACTACATTGGCCCGAATTCCACTTGATAAAAGAAGGGATTTGCAACCGAAAAGCATAGAATGTCTATTTATTGGGTATCATGATGAATCAAAAGGTTTCAAGCTACTGTATATCAAAACAAAACAGATCATCATCGAAAGGAGGTGGAACTAGTGAAGGAGAAAACTGTTGAATTTCCTTCTTATTCTACTGAATATTTGGATGATGAAATTGGGGGTGATGACCCTGATTTGGATCCTCTGATTTCTGATATCAGTGTACAACAAACATCAGATGCTGAATCAGAACCTGAAGTACAAAATCATCTTCCCACATGGGCCCAATAGACACTCTCCTCCGTAGGAGATAACATTGGAAATCCAGATGATCCAAGGAGAACCCGGTCTGATTTCCAAAGAGCAGGTTTTGTGCTCTCTTGTCCTGATAATTTTCTGTCCAAAACTTGTTATTTGATGATTAGTTCAGACACAAAATCCTACTACCATGCTCGAAAGGATTCGATATGGCAAGTTTCCCATGGATGAAGAGATGAATTCTCTTTAGAAAAACACTACTTGGGAGCTAGTTTCTCTTCCTCCAGGAAGGAAATTGGTTCAATCCAAGTGGGTGTTTCAGATGAAGGTTGCTGCTAATGGTAGCGCCTACAAATATAAGGCAAGGCGGGTGGCAAAAGGTTTCTCTTAGGTCCAAGGTGTTGACTACCATGAGACTTTTGCACCGATTGCAAAAATGGACTCCATCTGCCTAGTTTTGGTAATTTCAGCATCTAAGCACTGGGAAGTGCATCATATGGATGTTAAGTCATCCTTTCTGCATGGAGATCTTCATGAGAAGATATACATGAAGCATCCTGAGGGCTACATCTCTGATCCATCTTTGGTTTGCAAGCTAAAGAAGTCGCTATAAGGGTTAAAACAGGCCCCAAGAGAGTGGTATTCCAAGATGGATGTCTTCCTTCTCTCGCAAAACTTCCAAAGGTGTAGATCAGATCCAAATGTGTATATACAGTAGTATGATGGTCATTTGATTATTATTTTTTTATATGTTGATGATGTACTGATCACAGGTAGCATATTTTCTTCTATTTCAGCCATCAAAACTGCTCTCCACAATGCATTTGAAATGAGCGATTTGGGGCTCTTAAAACAATTTTTGGGGATCGAAATTGAGCAAAATTCTTATGGAATAATGGTCACTCAGTAAAAATACATAGTAGACATGTTATTCAATTTTAACATGGCTGAATGTAGGCCTGCACCATTCCCTTTCCTTCCATGGATCACCCTTGAAGAAGGAAAAAGCACACCTCCTATGGACTGCACTATTTATCGACAACTGATTGGTAGCTTGTTGTACTTGACACATTCTCATCCTGATATATGTTATGCCATGAATGTTGTATCAAGATATATGAAACATCCCCATGATCTTCATTGGAAGGCAGCCAAGAGAATCCTCCAGTATATTCAAGGAACCAAGACCTACGGCATTCACTATGCTGCAGACTCTGAGCTAGAGCTGGTTGGATACAAAGATTCCAATTGGGTGGGTGATTCTATTTATCAGAAGTCTACTTTCGAAAATGTCTTCATGTTTGGTGGTGGCCCCATTTGCTGGTCTAGTAAGAAGCAGGCCGCCATAGCATTATATTTAGTAGAGGTCTAGTACTGAGGAGCGGTGAATGCTTGCATCCAAGCAATTTGGTTGCAAGGAATTCTTTCAAAGTTTGATCTTGGTAGTACTTAATCCACTGTCCTCTTTTATTACAATCAAAGTGCTATTAATATATCCACAGATCCAGTTACCAGGCATAGGACGAAGCATGTAGAGATACACATGCACTATATCAGAGAGCTAATGCATGACAGGACCATCATTCTGCAATACTGCCCGACTGATGAGCAGATTGCAAACATCTTCACCAAGAAATTTTCAGAAAAGAAGTTCACTTACCTCCGTTCACTGTTGGGGGTGATTCCATCAGGGTGATCAGACTACTTTCAATGTTCAACTTGAGGGGCGGGGGGGATTCCCACTAGGTTTCCCCTCTTTTCCTCACTTAGTTTATTTTTTAGCATTGTTTGAGTTTCAGTATTGTACAGGGTGACCTATGGCCTTAGTTCCCGGGGCCCTAGCATTTTTATGAATTTTATGTTTTCTACTCCTCCTAAGTATAGCTTAAGGGGGGGTGTTGGAGACATTTACCACCATACATATTCATTTGGTCAATTTTTCCTAGTTAAACCACTATCCTAAGTTTTATTGACTTAATTGACATCAGAGGAGCACTAGATGACATCAAAAAGATCACACCCACACCTACCTTTAGTCAAGGAGGCTGACTTAGCCTTCTTTTACATTCAGGGAGGCTAACTAGAGCACTTTGGGAGTGATCTGAGTGTCATTAATGCTCCATATGGCTAACTGATGGTTACAATCAGTTAAATAGAGCAGTGAGGGTGACTTCCTTCACTAAATTGATTATTTAATGAACTGGAGTCAACAGGGGTGCCTCCAACCACTTCTGATGGTTAGTTACACTTCAGTTAACCTCATCGGGGTTCATTGGAGTCATTGATGCACTACCACTTGTTAGTTAGCTTGTAATGACATGTGTCTGAGCTACTTTCAGTTAGACTCAGTCATTTATTTCACTTTAATTTCAGTTAGGGCTTAGTTGATTCAATTAAGGTTTTGATCAGTGGTTAACTTGAGTGTTGATTGTGGCTTACATTCAGTTAAACTAGACTCACTCATTCAATTTGAATGACCTCCTTGGGAATTCGAATTGCTTTGGCATTCATGCTTGCATCATGATCATTGTATTGTATTATTCATTATTAATTTGATTATATAGATTTGTTACCTCCATTGCAGCACCATTTTGCCAATTTTATGATTATCTGTCTGTATTCTTTGTGAGACTTTGTTTTTAGTTCCTAGACCACTATGACAAATTAATACTCTTTTGTCCATAATATAAAGGGGTTCGGGTCCAAACTCCCCTTCAAGTTTCACCTGTACCAAGGACCAATCAATAACATGTTTAGTATCATTTACATATTTGTTCAATAAAGATGCATGGAAAATGTTATGAACCTTTATGTGAGTAGGTAAAGCCAATTCATATGCCACTGGCCCTCTCTTGGTAAGCATGTCAAAGGGTCCACAAAATGTTGGTTCCAACTTCCCGCATCTTCCTAAGCTTAATGAGCTTCTCTTCACTTTTACTTTTAAGTAAACATGTTCATCGATATGATAATATTTATCTTTTATTTTCTTATCTGCATAACTCTTATGGAGGTCTTGCGCTTCTTTAAGGTTCTGTTGTACTTTGGTGACTAATTATTCTAGATCCTTTAGTAAGTATGGCCCTAACATGAGTCGGCCCACTGGGATATCCCAAGTAACCGGTTTTCGACATTTTAGTCCATAGAGTACCTCGAAGGGACTCATCTGTGTGGAGGTCTGGTATCTGTTGTTATACAACAATTCTACGAGGTGCAGATAATCCTCCCACTTGGTGGAATTGTTCATAACATACATTTTAAGCATGTCTTCCAAAATCTCATTTACCAACCTCCAAACTTCACGCCATAGTGCAGACCAGAGAGTTGAACAAAGCTCACACAACAAAATCGCAAATGACCCATACCTTTGTGCTAGACCAAGCTTAGGGATTGAGACCCCTGTTTTCGAAGGTTCATTAACTCCACCACCCTGTCCTCCACTACGTGAGATCAAAACCCAAAGTCTATAGTTCATGCCACACCAAAATTCCATGCAACCAATATCCACCATGCATTCCTTAAACCCCAATGATGGTATCATAAATTTAGGACTAAGCCATAGTTCATGGCATATGTAATATGCCATGAATGGCTTATCATGTGCCTTCAACATTCTACACAAATACCTTAATAAACATAAGGCGATGCTTTAATATATATTAATCCCTTTACATTACAACATATACCATGTAAATGTTAAAGTGCAGGTATAATTAAATCAAGGCCATAAGACCAATTGCAATTATGGTAACCATTACAAACATAGGAATAATAAAATGCGTCCTTACGTAAATGTAACACCCCGGTTTTGACCCCATTTGCATTAAATGTTTATGATCTATATATTGTCATTAATCGCGGTGTGGAGCTAAAGGCGAAAGCCCCACCATCGATTTATCATTTTATGTTCCGTCGATTAAAATCGTTGCCGATGGTATACCGTGCTATCTGGCACATTATAATTGTGGCATCATGTAAATATGCATTTTAATTAAAATCAACCCCAACCAGCTATGTCAATGCAACCATAATGAAAAGGGCATGATTTTCCTAAGGATAAGGAGGGGAAAATTATTTAACCTTTGGGGCCAATGGGGAAAATCCAAATGTCAATAGGAGAACCCATCAATCAATCAGCTACCCATTTTGTTTTTTCCCCCCAATCATTAAATTCTTCCAGAATGTGGTTGAGTTAGTTATTGCATGGGGTTGGGATGAGTATGGGCAACAATTTCGAATTTGGGGAAAACCCATTTTTGGGAAAACCAATTTTGACTTTTGGGGCAAGTAATCACCAAAAAATGCATGCCATTTGGCCCATTCACCCACGTTCTTCATTTGCTCATGCAGGGAAGCTTAGGGAGTTGCTTCCACAATTTTGCTTGTTGTATGTTTCTCATTCACGAATTGGAGCCCCTGGGAGTTTTATCATCACCATTCATCCATGTTGAGTTGATGTATGTGTGCTTTTACCTCACGCGAACAATCGTTCTTCACTCTCCTAGCTCAGAATTTTGTTTTGGGTGATGAACTATGGTTGGGTTTCCTCCCCAATTTTTTTGTGACATTCTCCACCGTTTTCCAAGCTGAGGAATCACTATGGTTTAATTTTTCAAAATTTGGGGTTGCTGTGGATTCTTGTTGAGTCGTTTTGGCCATGATAGGGCCAAGAACGATTCAGGAATCAAATTTCCTAGTCAGAGTTGTGTATTACCCAAATTGTCTCCTTGGTTTTGTTCTATGGTGTTTGCTTTTCTTCCCTAGAGCTATGAATTGCTTAATTTTGCTATTTGTATTCAGTGGTTGGTATTTGGACTGAATTGGAGTGGGAATGAAGGCTTGGTATGCTTGATAAACCTCATGTGTTTGGGAGCCTCATAGACAAAGCTAGAGGGATGGATTTATTCTCCACAACCCCTGAATAGCACTAGAAGTTAGGGCCTGAGGGACTGTGTAGCAGAGAAGGGACTGATTCCTTATATTAGGTCTGTGTGGGTGTCCTAGATGTCAGGCTAGTTCTGGTGCAGGTGTCCTTAGCTCTCCAGTGAGCCCACCAGCTTAGAAGTCAGCTTTTCCCAGCTCCCTGATGGCCTGATAAACCCAACTGTGTTGGCTTGGCTGAGTTGTGTATCTTGGCTATGTGTGAGCCTGCTTAGTTCCTTACTCCTTGGGGAATCATGCCCAACTCGAGGGTGGTAGTGTTGCTAAGAGATTAAGGAGCACATTGGCCTATGGTTGGGTGGAACGTTGCAGCGACATAGCTAGTTGCAAGGAGCTTCATTCAAAGGTAAGTATTCTTGTCTATTTCATCTATGCAATTGCATTTATTGTTTAATGAATTACAATGAACATGCTGAAGGCTTGAATGTATGGTTTTTCTTTCGTTGTATGTAATAATGTATGTATGTTTAGTTCAAAGCATTTCAGTTTTTATGTGTGTATGGTCATGGGGCTTGTTGCCCAGATAAATAATGGTATGGTAGTGTCCTTTTCGTCAGTCGGAGGGTCGGGGACGTTACAGTAAACAACAGTTCTAACAATTGTAATAATAATAATCACTAAGCGAGGGTTGTAAATCTATTCATCATCCAAGTTTTCAGATAGTTGAACGTAAGAGGTATGTCTTTTGTTTCCATTTATAGTCAGCCTTCCGTCATCAAGTGCACCTGCACCAAACCAAGAAATAAATGCATTAGTTCAATAAATAACTAAGTAAACTCTGTAGAGACAAGTAAAATTAATTACCTTTCAGGTGTTTCTACAAGGGAAACAAGTCCCACCACTCCACCCCTTGAAAATACAAGTTAAGTCAAGTTCATTCATAAAAAAAATTAATCAAATAGTATAATCAATAAGCAAGCAAATGACGGTACATACCTACATGGAAAGACATGATAAGAAGCATTCAATAAATAGCATAACCATCTAACTCATATTCAATGTAACATAACGACAATATAGAAATATATTAAGAACCACGTCGAGGAAGACATCTAGAAGGAAGTAAGAATAGATTACAACAATTCAGTTTAGTAAAGAGAGTACGACACATTCCGCATGAGTTAAGATAATGTCCAGTTCAGGTAGTAATTGGCTAGCCTTAAAAAAAAAATCAAATTTTAGGGACATTACAAAGCTGCATGATAATTTCTATAAACAAAATTAAACATTATAGGTACTTCTTTGATGTAACTTTATCTTGGGCGACTGAAACGTGACTATGGATTTCCTCTCAACTATACCCTTCATTCGACGTATGTTTTTCTGTCTAAAGCCACCCCCGAGCTGGGTGACGAATCCACTAAGGTAAGGTTACCAATGGGAAATTATCTTCAATATGGGGTAGATCACAATCCTTGTTGTTAGTCAATTAAATACATCATACCCCAATATATACTTATTCCATGTTTCTTAAATATGATTTTAAGACATGAATTCTTAGATAAGCATAAGAAAGCCATTAATACAAAAGGTTCACCTATTAAGTTATCAATAACTTGTATTGGTAACCTTTCCATATAACCTCAAAGTCCATATTATTTCAATTTAATCCCTTAATCAAATTCGCTTCCATTTCATCATAATACTTATCCTTTACTTTAATCATGAATTGATTATAGTTTGGAAACAAAGGAAGATCTTCTCATATATGAATTTTTAAAAAAATAAACAAATATATATATATATATAACCTCGAATATATAATGGACCTATAAAACATATATGAAAAGGTGCATTTTTAAACTAGAGATACCATTATAAAAGCAAAATATATATATATATATATATATATATAACCTCGTATATATAATGGACCTATGGATCATATATGAAAAATGTGCATTATATGAAGAAAATGCGAAACTTTATAGAAAAAGATCAAAACACACATATGTATATGATATATCATAACATGTCCCCATTTCCATGGAAATACCATATCCAAACCTTAACAAAAGTTTATAAAGTGGATCCTTTCCATATATTAACGCCCTATATTATAATAAAACATGCCATGAAATATGCTAACGATACCATACGATAACCATATTAAAGAGCCATGCCACATGGGATGGCAGACAGGTAGGATGTTGTTTCTATTGATAAAAAACTTGTAATTATAATGGGGGAGTCGGCTCAAGCTAATCTAACAAAAAAAGAACTTCACAACCATTCCAAAGATGGTCGCTAACTATAAAGCTTATTTTTGGGTACGCTCTTTGTAATATCGAGAGTTAGACTTTGAAAGAGCATGAACCTCCAAATCTAACACAACAAATATTGTTTAGTGCAATCGGAGATATTGGGGAAAACTATTACAACGATATGGTCATAGGAATTTGAGTCTTATACATCTACGGAGATAAAGATCAAAATGGTATTCCCCAGCTCTAAAATAAATATGAAAACACAGACACCATATGGTTGACATGTTTCCCAATTGCAGACACACCGTTCCTAGTCAGAGTTAAGGATCTAAGTATACTTATAAATTGAAACCGCAGCAAGGAAAAACCATAAAAAAAAACGCAGGAAGAGGTGTTTCAGTCTGGAAATGAAAAACGTATGAAATCAATCTCATACACGCAGGAAAAGGAGTATCAAATTTTTCAGTCCTTAAATAGGGAGTAAACACTGGTAATGGAGGAGTCACGTTTCAAATTCCAAATCTAAATAGAATCGATGGAAAATAGAAGAATCAATCCAGTTCTAAATTTAAAACGCAAATCCATATCTTAAAAAAAATCGTTGGCAAATAGAATATCAAAATAGCAGTCCAAGAAAAATATATATCACATGTCAAATCCCAATTGTAGTCCATAATTGAAAAATCGTATTAATTTTCTTAATCAAACGCAGGCATAAGAACTTAGCCATTTTTATCTTTCAGATCTAAAGCATCAATGAAAACTTACAGATCCTCGCATAGATCCTTGCATTCATACAGATGCTTATAAAAATACTAGGCATGCTTCCTTAATAAAGTAACCAATATTAGCTTTAAGAATATTGACACCATCACTAGGGTAAGTGGTTAACCATTTTTACTAAAATGTTTGAATGTTTCGGCCATCATATCCAATTAGGTCAATCGTAGAACCTTTAACTATTTCTCTTGTTATTTCATGATTCCAGTAATATGATAATTTCTTTTAGACATTGTTGATTATATATAGATTTTAATGCCTCTCCTACCCATAATTTGATGAGTGTGTAATCTACCATTACTTATGGTAGCTAGTTTCCCTTAGCTAACTCATCGAAAATGTAATGAAATCGGGTTAAACTCTACTAGATCCCCAAGGCCTTGTTAACCATTAGCCTCTCCCCCTAGTGTATTAATCCCCAATCATCGTTTTTAGTCGTGCATGTTTTCAATCTACAAGCATTTTTAAATTCATCTATAGCTTGATGAGTCTAGGATTAGTACTTACAGTGTTTTTCACTTACCCTTTTCCATCACTGGTTGCGTACTCAGGGGATGTTACGAGGGGATTCTATAAGCAACAACTTGTGTGGGTTCAATCTCCTTTGTTGGCCTCAGGCAAAAAATCAGGGCAACAAACCCCTAAGGAACCACTGAGATTTTGGCAGTGTGGGGAACCTAATTTACGATGAAACTACCCATGCTTCAATGAATCAAATAGGGCTATTCATAATGTTCAAGAAGATTCTACCATCGGATAAATTAGCAAAAGTTTACACAAAATAAATGCATCCCTAGAAGACTGACAAGCAGATCACCAATCTGCAATTCTGGAAATTGAAGGTACAATTTCTAACCAAAAAATTTGTATATTAATTTATCCAGGGGGTACCTTGAGTTACATCACTCCCAAGATGGTGGAAATTTTCCAACTCACCAAGGTAAGGAATTCAAAACCATGGTTAGTTCAATTAGCTACAGGAGCTAAATGAAAAGTAGCTGATTATATTGTTGATTGTGAAATTAAACTACAAGATAAAACTAGGATCAATATGAATATTTTTCCATTAGGATCGTATGATATGATAATCGGCATGGACTGGATGGAAAAATATAAAGTAGTGCTAGATTGTTTTGGTAATACTTTTACATACATTGCTGAAGATAAAGTTGATAGGTTTGTAAAGGGTATACCCAAACCTATCTCTATGAGGCATATTTTTGCTTTGCAACTAAAAATATGGATGAGGAAAGGCTGCAGACTATATGAAATTTGGGTCACATACCTACTAAATAGTGATAATAAAACCATTCTAGATGACCATCACATTTTGAATGAGTTTTTAGATGTATTTCCAAAGGAAATAACAAGATTTCCCCCTCAATGGGGAATAGATTTTCCCATTGAAATTATACCGGGCTCTGCACTTGTATCTAATATACCGTATCAGATGAGCATTCTTGAACTAACTGAATTAAAAATTCAGATACAAGAACTATTAGATAAAGGTATATCAGATCCAATGTGTTGCCTTGGGGAGCACCAATCCTATTTGTTAAGAAAAAGGATGGAACCTTACGGATTTGTATAGAATATAGGAAGCTAAACAAAGTAACTATTAAAAATAAATATTCATTACTATGGATCAAAAATTTGTCCGATCATGTAGGGAGGGCTAATACCTTTTCAAAACTAGATTTGTGATCTGGCTACCACCAAATCAGAATTAAAGAAGAATATATTAACAAAACAACTTTCAGGACCCATTACAGACACTACAAATTCATAGTAATTACATTATGTTTAACCAATTCCCCTGCTACATTCATGTGTCTAATGAATAGTACCTTCAACAAATATTGTTATCAATTTGTGAAATTCTTTATAGATGATATCTTAATATACTCCAATTTGGAAGAAGAAAACCAACGAAATTTAAGAATTGTGCTACAAACCTTAAGATATCATTAGCTTTACGCTAATTTTGGGAAGTGTGAATTCTTTAAAGAAATATAGTTATTAGGTAATGTTATCTCAGAAAAAGGAATCACAGTTGATACACAGAATATAAAAGCTATCTTAGATTGGTTGGTACCTAAAGATGTAGCAGACATGCATTTCTTCATGGGACTCACCAGTTATTACCAAAGATTTATCGAAGGATTCTTTAAAATATCCTATCCTATTACTTCGCTACAAAAGAAAGGAGTGAAGTTTGTATGGTCTCCAAATTGCCAACAAATATTTAAAAATCGAAAAAAATTGTTAACCATGACACCAATTCTTAAGGTAGATGACCCTTATAAGGACTATATGGTTTGTACAGATGATAATAAAGAAGGATTGGAAGGAGTGTTATATCAAGAAGCGCACGTAGTGTGTTACAAATCCTATAAATTAAAAGAACATGAACAAAATTACATAGTTCATGACTTAGACTTAGCATTAGTCGTTCATGCTTTAAAAATGTGGTGTCACTATCTATTGGGGAAAATATTTTTATTATTAACGGATAACACTTGCATTAAGAATTTATTCACACAACCCAAACTTAATGCTCAGCAAGCAATATGGATGGCCTTCTTGACTGAATTCGATTTCGAAGTAAAACACATTGATGCACTCATACGAAGAAGTCATGAAATTTATGAAATAACTGAGTCAACCAGAAAGTGACCTAAGAAGCACAATCAAAGAAATAAGTATACAAAATGAAGAATATGTGAATTTATGAAATACATTTCCAAAAGATGAAGTAAATTTAAATGGAACATAATTCAAGGTAGACGAGGAAGATCTAGTATGATTTAAAAATATATTGTACATGCATAATGTCGTAGAAATAAATCTATTGATTTTAAAGGAAATGCATAAGCCACCTTATGCAAGCTATCCTAGTTATAAGAAATTATAAGAGCTCTAACAAAACAATTTTTTTGGCCTAGTTTAAAAAAAGATTTAGTTAATTATCTATCAAAGTGTTTGGAATGTCAACACATGAAGGTCGAACACTAACACCCAGTAGGTTTGTTACAACCTTTACCAATTCTGGAATGGAAATGGGAGGTTATATATTTGGATTTCATTAAAAGTTTTCCAAACACGCAAAAATAGCATGACTCTATTATTGTTGTAGAAGATTAGCTAAGAAAATCTACATATTTTATTCCTGTAAAATCAACTTATAATGCTATGAATATTGCATATATATTCTTGAAGGAAGTATTTTGACTGCAAAGAGTACTGAAGATGGTGATCTCCAATAGGGATGTTAAATTCACATCAAATTTTTGGAAATCCTCGTTTTTAAGATTAGAAACTAACATAAACTTCAACAATAGTTATCACCCACAAACAAATGGACAGATAGAGCACACCAATCAAATCATCAAAGATATGTTGAGAATGTATGTCATGGAGAAACCCACTAAGTGAGAAGATTATTTGCACCTTCTAGAGTTTGCATAGAACAACGAATATTAAGCATCATAAAAAATAAGCATGTTTGATATCTTATATGGGAGGAAATATACTACCTCGATTAGCTAGGATAGCCCCATAGGTCATCTTATTGTAGAACCAGAACTATTGCATGACATTGAAAAAATTGTGCGTAAGGTGCAGAAGAATTTAAAAGTAGCACAAGATCACCAAAAACGTTATGTTGACTTAAAAAGACAACATAAAGAGTTTACTGTCGAAGACAACGTATATCTATGGATCATGCCAAAAAAGAGCTTAGTTAAATTGGGAAACTGTAGTAAATTGGCACTATGATTTTGTAGGTCTTTTCAAATCTTGGACAGAATAGGATTGATGGCATTCAAAATAGTGCTTTCAGAACATTTAATAATTCATAATGTTTTCATGTTTAGTTATTAAATAAATATATTCATGAGTCCACTCACATCATTGACTGAAATGTGGTGTAGGTGGAACTAGAAGACGAGTTTAAAATGGAACCTATACGCATTTTGGACAGGAAATAAACAAGACTTCAGAATCGAGTCATCGCTCGGGTAAAGGTTCAATTGGAGCACTTTAGCCTCAAGGAGGAAACTTGGGAATTAGAAGATCAAATGCAAGGAAAATACTGAGAATTATGCCGAGAACCAATGGAAAAAGAATAAAAAGACCAAGGAAAATGTTCATAATAAGGGGTTGAGGATGTAACATCCCATGGGTTGAGTTGAAATTTCCTAGGGTCTGTCAAAAGTATGCAGAGTGGGTACTCGTTGGATGCATAAATTAATTATGCATCCAAGGAGCTCTACCGCTCGAAATTTGAGTAAAAACACAGGGATATATGTCAAAAATACGAACAAAAAAGTAGTTTTTTTATGATACCTATCCCTGCATTTATATTAAAAAATTGTCTAAGACCTATACGGTATTTCAAATCTAAAGCAATTTCATTGGCTAATACATGATGACATGGACTTTTAATTAGGGTTGAAAGGCCCATTTTGAGTTGAAATTTTCTCTAATGCATGTGCATCCTAGCATTAGTGTTGAGCGAGAGGCTCTAGAATTGCATTAAGTGTAACTCCATGTTTTTAGCATTGAGTGTGGGATCTAAATAACGCTAGGAGTTACTAAAAATTATTTGTGTTGATTGAAAATGACTCTGATAAAACACTGATGTCATCTTACTTATTTTTAAGTTGGTTAAATAAAATTTTGAATTTTTGTATCTCATGAAGTATTGAAGAAATACCACGATATACGAGGTAATACAACATTCAAGGAGGTTTAGAGATTCCTAACTTAGTTGACCTAGCCTTACCTGAAGGCATTAATAAAAGAAAAGATTATAAGCTAATGAAAATACCATGTGATTGGGAGCATGCCATATGATACCTAAAGTAAAATGTTAACAATGATATATATACATATATAGTTTATAAATGTAATGAATAAAAGAGTAAGCATGTGTACTAGTTATAAAGAAATAATAGTACCTATAAATAATAAATAAAGAGCCTATGTATCATTATTTAATAAATGATTAAATAAATATTCAATACCTAAAGAGTCAAAATAGGAACTAGTCAAAGAATTCCTAAGTTAAGTTAAATAAATAGTAATTTCACATAAATCAAGTAAAAGAGCATTTCAAGAAAATAAATAATTCTTGATGTAACTAGAATTTAACTGCCCTTTTTCTTAAATATCGTCTATAAAGAACCATGCCAAAGAGAGGCTTGGGGATTCCCATTCTATTCTATCTAATCACTATTTTTCCTAAGAATTTTGGAGAGCATTTTCCAAAAAGTGAAATAAATATGGTACAAGACCTAATATTCCAGATAGATGAAGCCTTACCTTTAGGATCTCTAGACTACTATCATGTTGGAACCAACTCGGGGGGATCCAGAATAAAACCAGGAATGATTATGGGTCATGGTTGGGTGGAACGTGTTAGTTCCCAAGTTATTCGGTTGGCATTTCCGCGGTCAGAATTGTCTATGTTCTTATTAATTATGTGTGCTTGTGTAGGGTTCTAGCCATTCAATAAACAACAAATTGCACGTATGATGTTTTACCTTCTCTACATTTCTTACAAATTTTATTAAGTAGGGTTTATAATTTGGAATGAAAATCTGTACATTAAATATATGCTTCAGCTAGGTTTTCATTTGTTTATAGAATCTTAGTATGAACTATCTCTACATAGAATCGTGCTAGTGGAATCTCATTAATAAAACCATGAACTCACAACAACAAAGCCAAGAAGCATGTTCTTGCACCTCTGTTCATTAAAATTGAAATGCATCCATGATCTAATCCTGTGATATTCCCAAACCAAAACGTTCAAACCGCAAGCCTAATTCATTAAACAGCTTAGGGTCGAATCTCGTAGGCTCCAATAACAAAACAAAACATTGTGATTTGCACATTAAGGGTTTAGCCTGTCACGCTGCCCAAAAGAACTTCAATATAACCAACAGTTTAAACCAAGCATAGCTACGCTCTTTACATCTATTGCATAGTCACATTATAAAAATATAAATACATAAATATAGGCTACGTGTCCACACCAAGGAGCGAGCTAAGATTCATGCTTATGGCTACAAGGCAAAACCCAACCACATCAATTAATAAATTCATACATCCATGTTTTTACCACAGAGTACCACCAAGCATACATTGCATAAAATACATAGTCGAACTATCCATGGTGCTATTGTAAGAAATGACACTGTAAGTAAATGAAACAAATCATAAACATAGAGCTTCCATTAAAGTTAAACAAAACCCATTACAAATCGTTGCAAAACGATGAATTTATACACAAAGCCAAGCCAAGATTCGGACACTCAAACTTTTCGATGTGGCAGAGCCATGGACAAGCCACACAGTCGCATCCTTGGATACAAGGAAACTATCAAAACCCAAACTAAATGAAACAACTAATCGATGCATTTCCCCACCCACAACTTGAAACCCATTAGAGGAAATTTCAACTCAAAATGGACCTCCTAAAAAAATTAATAAAATAATAGTTAAAATAATAAAATAATATTTACTAAATTTTGAGGAAGAAATGAAAAAGACTACTTTTTTGTTTGTATTTTCGACATATATCCCTGTCTTTTTACTCAAATTTCGATCGGGAGAACTCGTTGGATGTGGAATTAAATTCTGCATTCAACAAGTACCCACTCAGCATACTTTTGAGGGACCTCGCTACCCCAAAAACAAGAAATACCTGGAAAAATGTGATGATGATGTCATCATCATGTTTTTCCAAGTATTTCTTTATTTTGGGGTAGCGGGGTCTGTCAAAATTATGCTGAGTGGGTACTGGTTGGATGTGGAATTTAATTCTGTATCCAACGAGCTCTCTCAATCAAAATTTGAGTAAAGACACGAGGAGATATGTCGAAAATGCAAACAAGAAAAGTAGTTTTTTTTATGATACCTATCCCCAAATTTATATTAAAAAAGTGTTTAAGACCTATACGGTATTTCAAATTTAAATCAATTTCATTAGCTAACACATGATGACATGGAATTTTAGTTAGAGTTAAAAGGCCCATTTTGAGTTGAAATTTCCTCTAATGTTTGTCAAACAAACACACAATAGTAAGGGCCTTGCGAATTTTGGGGCTTACTCGAAGATTGGTTGCACAAGAAACCTACGACACCAACCTCAAGCCACAATGGATCCATGCTCTGACACTTGCACCAACCAACGCAAGCACCATCAGGAGTATTCTATAAAATTGTAATCAAGCAAAATAATACATTATGCAGACCAATGGAATTTCTTACCAATGAGATAGAAGGAAGGAAGGTTGTTGAGTTGCGAAGGATAACACCCGGACGCATGATACCAACAAACCTCCACCAGCAAAATACCAAATCGAACAAATGAAAACCCTACCCAGCGCTTGAGGCATTCTTCTCATGCTTCCCAAGAAGCATTTAAGTCACCACCTTGTCCACCATTGTCGATCAAATCGAAACCCATAACTCTATTTTTTTGTTCATGTTGTTGTTCCATAGTTCACCATTTACCAACGTTTATACTTTAAAACCATCAAATTTCATGTTAATACAAATTTTCGGTGGAATATGGAATATACCATAACCATAAACCCTTTGTCATATAATTTCGAAGCATATATTACAAGGCCATTAAGGTTTTAAACCTTAGCATTAATGTATACAATAAAGTTTATAAACATGCATAATTGAAATATCAAGAGCCTCATTTAGATAGGACTTAGGTATAGTTTATTCCTAGGACTTAGTTGTTTTTTCACCCAGCTATAAACAAGAATAGCATAGATAGTGTAGTAGGCGTAGGATGTTTTTATTTTCCACGGTCATAGAAAAAGTCACCAAAGAAATAACTTTCACAAGAGTGGGAGCCTGCATTAGTTCATGATGAACTAAGTAAGCCCCTTAGCAATAGGAATCCTTACCTTTCGAAGTGGTCCCTTAAGGGATAAAACCCTACCACTCCACCTCTCGACATACAAAAGAAAGTGAGCCTCTTATGCATGAAACCATAAACGAATTTTAATGACATAAAATAAAAGTAAAACATAACATGATCTAACCATAGACAAATGTCCACAACTAATAGACAAGCAGAGTAACCATAAAAACAAGTCCAAGTAATAGAAAAACTTCACATAAACACATCATCATCGGACAGGAAGACACATAGAGGGAAAACATCTTATGACACTTATGTTCTGTATACAATCAAGCTTTATTCTACATAAGTTTTAAACCATGTCCTTGAATTGTAGTATTTTATTAGCCTACATTTTTTATTTTTTTACAAATTTTAGGGACATTACAAGTGGTATCAGAGCCCATATTCAAACACTAAGAGAACTAATGGGTGTTACCAAATATTCGTTGCAAAAAAAATTGTGTTTGAAATTGTGTTATATAACAGGAAATTATTTGTTATTAAATATTTTAAATTGCATGATTCAATAACAGTTCAAATCATGAACACAGAAGAAGACAACAGCCGGCAAGGAAATTTTAATACCCCCACATGGGAAGAAGAACTGGTGGTTGAATTAAATTCTAATATAATGAAAACCATACAAAGTTTGCAAGCAGACTTTCATAGTTTAAAAGATGATAATATGAATGAAAGAAAAGAGAAGAAAGCAATTAATGAAGTTTTACTCCAGAACATGACGAGAGGAAGCCCGCATGGACTACTACTCCTTCAACCAACAAATCCAAGCAATATTTTTATCATAAGCGGTCCAGCAACCCAAAATTAGAAGGAAAAGAAGAACACACACCTGAACCTCTAGAAAGAGATTATCATAATATTTCTAGTGATATTATGTTTCTCCTTGCATAAAGAAATAAATAAATGTTGACAACCTCCAAGGAAAGTTCATGAAGATAAGAGGACCAACCTATGAAGGAGAGATGAACACAGGGGAGAAAGATGAAGAATGGCTTCTAGGTCTGAGAAAATACTTTCGAGTACACAACTACTCTAGTGAAATGAAATCATATCTAGCCATCTATAATTTAAATTGAAAAGAAGATAGATGGTGGAGAGACCTAAAGCATACCAAGAAGGATGAGATAAATGAAATATGATGGAGTAACTTTCTCATAATATTTGAGGAGAAATACATGTCAAAAATATTCTTCAACAGGAAGGTGAAATAATTTCACGAGTTAAGGATGGGTTCCATGACCATGGATTCTTTCATTGACCTAATTTTAGATCTATTACATTACGTACCTTACATAAATGACGAGAAATTGAAAATACAATAATTTTTAGGATGTCTTCCTCCCAATTTTTGAAAGAGAATTGAGTTTGACTTGCCTATAAAATCTTGACACTACCCTACACAAAGCTAGGATTTTCTACGAGCATGGACAACTAAGGCAAGAAAATATCAACATAAGTCAAGACAGGTATAGAACCTTCTCATAAAACCGCTAACCAGGTTTCAACCCATCGCCTGACAGAAAACATAATAACAGTTTTCCAACAAACATAAATATCAACATAACAGGTGCAAAGCCAAATATGCCCGCACCAAATGCCAACATACCAATATCAAATGGAGGAGACAATGTTTCCCCGCTGAAAATAAAATTATGGAAATGCAAAAACAATACTAATAAAGTCTTGCACAGTCTACATGAGGAACCAATGGTAGAGGACATAGCTAGCACACCGAGGATCTATGTAGTTTTGGATGGCTAGCAAGTAGACCATCAGGCTACTATGGTTGAAATAGAAGGCAAGGTTTCAAACACTTCTATTTCAGTTTTTATTGATCACGGTGCTTGTTGAAGTTATGTATCACATCAAATTATTGAAACATGTAAACTAGACAAAGTTAAGCATGAGAAACCAGGGCTCATACAATTATCCATGGGTACGAAACAAAATGTTTCTGAAATAGTTATAGATTGTGAAGTGAATCTAAATGATTTCCACTACAAAGAAAGATTTGAATATTTTACCCTCGAGATCGTATGACATACTTATCATCATGCACTAGTTATAACAACACCATTCCATGTTTGATTGTCTACACAAGTCAATCTTATGCACAAATAGCCAAGGGAATTAGACAAAGATTCAAGGAATACCCAAGAAGTTTTTCATTAGGAAAATATATTCCTTACAAACAAAGAAGTGAATTAGGAAAGGCTACAAATTGTTTACAGTAAACATCTAGGATGTAGAAGCTCATAGAAAGCAACACATCAAGGTCTTTCCAGTTCTCATAGAATTTAGAGATGTATTTCTCGATGAAATACTCAATTTACCACCAAAATGAGACTTAGATTTTTCCATAGAACTGACACCAAGGTCATTTCTGGCTTGAAAGGCACCATACTGTATGAGTGCACCAGAGTTGGTGGAGCTCAAGTTTCACTTGCGGGATTTGATTCAGAAGGGTTATATCCAACCTAGTGTGTCCCCTTGGGGAGAACCTATCGTTTTCGTAAAGAAGAAGGACGGTAGGATGCAGATGTGCATCGATTACATTCAACTTAACAAGATGACCATCAAGAACCATTACCCTCTCCCTAGGATCGATGACTTGTTCAATCAAGTTGGAGGAGCCAATATCTTTTCAAAGATCGATATGTGTTCCAGATACCATCAGGTACAGATCCGCGATGAATATATTCATAAAACTTCCTTTCAAATGTGATATGGCCATTACGAGTTTGTAGTAATTCCATTTGGGTTGACCAATGCACCCGTGAATTTTATTTGTATGGTGAACAATATCTTCAGTAAATACCTGGATAAATTTGTATTTGTATTTATAGAAGACATTTTAGTTTACTCTAATAGTAAAGAGGAACACGAGGATAATCCCTGCATAGTACTACAGATGTTACGGGAACACCAACTTTACGCTAACTTTAGTAAATTTGATTTTTACAAACCATAGATACATTACCTAAGTCACATCATCTCCGAGAATGGAATAGTCATTGACCCGAAAAATATTAAAGCCATATAGGATTGTCCTACCCCTACCAATGTCAATGACATTAGGTCATTTTTGGGATTAGATGACTACTACCGAAAGTTCATCGATAACTTTTTGAGGATTGCTCGTACCATGACTGCTTTGCAAAAGAATGCAAACAAGTTTTTATCGATGACCAAGTGCGAGGAAAGTTTTTCAGAAGCTTAAACAACTTTTGACTACTGCACCAATACTACAAATTGTGGATATCGATGTGGATTTCGTTGTTTGCATGGATACGAGCAAGGAAGGAATCAGAGGATTCCTCTTGCAGAATGATTGGGTGATCTGTTACGAGTCACAAAAGTTAAAAGAACATGAACAAAACTATCCCATCCATGATCTTGAGTTAGCAGCCATTATCCACGCCTTGTTGATGTGGAGGCATTACCTCATAATGAATAAATTTCTTCTAAATACATATAATACAAGTATGAAGTATTTATTTGACTAGCTAGATCTAAATGTCAGGCAGGGAAATTGGTTGGCCTTCCTTAGAGAGTACCATTTCGAGTTAAATCATATAAAAGGAAAGGATAATAAAATTGCATATGCTTTAATTTGACGATATCATATGCTATATGAGGTGACTTTAAGTCAAACCGATTCAGATTTGCATAATAGAATTAGAACGACAAACAGATTTAACTGTTTCTACGTTGAAATCCTCAAGAAAATTTAACAGGACAGGTTATTTCAACAAAAAAAGGAGTACAAGATAGATGATACCAAACTATTGTGGTCCAAGGAGAGGTTTTATGTTGCGAAAGGAAGGGACCTCAGGCCCAATATCCTCACATATTTCCATCGAAAACCCTACTCGGGGCATCCGAGATATCAGAAGATGATATTAGCATTGAAGAAACACTTTTTCTATCTTAATTTAAAGGCCTACATAGCATTGTTTATCGCAAAATGTCAAGAATATCACCTAGTCAAAGCCGAGAACCAACATCCTTCAGGATTGTTGCAACCGTTACCCATTCCGGAATGGAAGTGGGAGGTCATTGGTATGGATTTTATTACATGTCTAACAAATAGAAGGAAGAAAAAAAATTCTATCTTTGTAGTGGTTGACAAGCTATCGAAAGCGGCACACTTTATCCCAGTAAATTTGACCTACAAGGAAGTTCACATTACCGACATCTTCTTAAAGGACATATTAATATTGCATGGGATACCGAAGGAAATCATCTTAGATCAAGACATGAAGTTTACCAGAAAATTTTGGATATCTTTATTCTCCGGATTAGAGGAAAAGTTAAAATTTAGTACTGCTTACCACTTATAGACAGACGGGAATACATGACAGGTAAACCATATTTTGGAAGACATGCTTAGGATGTATGCTATGAACAACCCCACCAAGTGGGAGGATTTTATGCATATCCCATAATTTGCATATAACAACGGATACCAGACTTCCACCAAGATGAGTCCCTTCAAGGTACTCTATGGTCGGAAGTGTATGACACCGGTTACTTGGGATAGCCCGGTGGATTGGATCATGTTAGGGTCTGATTTACTAAAAGACTTGGAAAAATTGGTAACCAAGGTCCAACAAAATCTTAAAGAAGCGAAAGACCACAAAAAGAGTTACACAGACAAGAAAAGGAAAGATAAATATTATCAAATCGGTGAACATGTCTACTTAAAATTAAAATAAAAGAGAATCTCATTGAGCTTGGGAAGGTGTAGAAAGCTGGCACCAATATTTTGAAGACCCTTTGAGATACTGGCCAAGAGACGGCTAGTGTTTTATGAATTAGCCTTACCTGCTAACATAAAGGTTCATAATGTTTTCCATGTATCCTTATTAAAGAAATATTTATATGATACTAAACATGTTATTAATTGGTCCTTGTTATAGGTGGAACCTGAAGCGAAGTTTGTACTCGAACCCCTTCATATTATGGACAAGAGAGAAGTATAACTCAGAAGATGCATCATAGTCCAGTTGATAGTGCAATGGAAGAAATTTGAAGCCGAATAGGCTACTTGGGATAATGAGGCCACCGTGCAAGAGGCTTACCCCACCTTATTTCAATACTTCTTTCCCATTCCGTAGAACACTAGGGATGGTGTTGTTCTAAGAGGGGAGGAATGTAATATCCTAAATTTTGACATAACACTAATGGAAATAACTCCCATTGCATATGATGTTTCTTTGATATTTATATTTTGCATATTGGGCATAAGACCGCACTACACATGAGTACGTGATTTTCTATATATATTGGGCATAAGCCACTCCATCTATTTTACTTAACATGTATGTGATTGTATATGTTGGGCATCGACCCTAAGAGATAAGAGTATTGTCACAGGATGATATACTGACTATATTATGTGATTTACCTTAAAAATGCATCTACTGAGATGATTATTGTTATATAATGTGCAGAACATTGATTGCATGATTGAGTTCTATAAATGTGTTGGGTGGGGACCTTGAAGCACATGATTGATGTTTGTGTTGAGTGTGAGCTCTGGAACACATGAGTGATTTGATGTTGTGTCCAGCGTGAGCTCTAGAGCACATGTGTGTTTTGATGTTTGTGTTGAGTGCCATATCTAGAGCACATGAGTTATCAAATGTTTATGTTGAGCATGAGCTCTGAAGCACATGGAAAATAAGAATTGGAAGTGTTGGGAATAATCCCTGGAGCATTCCAAGTTGATGTCAAGCATAAGCTCTGAAAAATCGTATCCTTGGACATTGTATCCCTAGGTGTATTATAGAAGTACATCCTAGCATTATTGTTGAGCAAGAGGCTCTGGAATTGCACTAAGTGTAACTCCCTATTTTTAGAGTTGAGTGTGGGCTTTGACTAACTCTAGGAGTTACTGAAAATTAATTGTGTTGATGGAAAATGACTCTCATAAAACACTGACCTCGTCTTACTTATTTTTAAGTTGATTAAATGAAATTTCAAATTTCTTTCTCTCATCAAGTACTGAAGAACTACCACGATATACAAGGTAATCCAACATGAAAGGAGGTTTAGAGCTGCCCAACTTAGTTTACCTAACTTTACGTGACGACCTTAATAAAAGAAAATATTATAAGCTAATGAAAATACCATGTGATTGGGATCATGCTATATGATACCTAAAGTAAAATGTTAACAATGATATATGTACATATATAGTTTATAAATGTTATGAATATAAGAGTAAGCATATGTACTAGTTATAAATAAATAATAGTAACTATAAATAATAAATAAAGAACCTATGTATTATTATTTAATAAATGACTAAATAAATATTTAATACCTAAAGAGTCAAATTAGGAACTAGTCAAAGATTTCCTAAGTTAATTTAAATAAAAATTAATTTCACATAAATCAAGTAAAAGAGTATTTCAAGAAAATAAATGATTTTTTATTTAACTGAAATTTAACTCCCAATTTTTCTAAAGATTGTCTATAAACACCTAAGCCAAAGAGAGGCTTGGGGATTCCCATTATATTCTATCTGGTCACTATCTTTCCTAAGAATTTTGGAGAGCATTTTCCAAAAAGTGATAGCAATCTGGTACAGACCCTGATATTCCAGATATGTGAAGCCTTACCTTTAGGAGCTCTAGACTACTTGCATGTTGGAAACAGCTCAGGGGGATCCAGACTAAAATCAGGAATGGTTCTGGGTCATGGTTGGGTGGAACGTGGTAGTTCCCAAGTTATTCAGTTGACAGATTTGAGGTCAGAATTGTCTATGTTCTTTTTAATTCTGTGTGCTTGAGTGTGTAGGGCTTGAGCCATTAAATAAACTACAAATTGCAGGTATGAGGTTTTACCTTCTCTACAGTTCTTACAGATTTTATTAAGAAGGGTTTATAATTTGGAATGAAAATGTGTACATTAAATATATGGTTCATCTAGGTTTTCATTTGTTTATAGAGTCTTAGTTTGAACTATCTCTACATAAAAATTATAGGGACAGATTTTATGTTACAGGTTGATTTACTACTTAAACATTAAACTCACCCATTGTTTTTCCTAGATAGGAATTTTATAGTTTAGATCCTCCGAGTATTGATTTAATTGTCAAACAGAGTATACCTTAGACTTAAACCCTAACTATTAAGATAACTAGCTATTATATATTGTTCAAACATAAATGAAATGTTAAACAGATTTTTCATAAAGCTAGGTAAAGTCAACCTTAAAAGAAATTAAAACTAAAATATTATTACAAACTCTGCATCAAAACATTCAGATAAACTATTTGAAAATTATAAATATACAAATCAAGGAATCAATTAATATAGACTCTGATTAAAAACAACTAATAAACCAACTTAAATGTAATACCAAACAAACATTTACATAAACACTACAATCCATGCTATGAAAACATAAACACTGCTAGGCATTATTAACCTAGGACAACCATCGAATCCTATCCAATATTGGCTGCAGGATTTCACATGATTCATTTCAAATCTTTTAACCAAGCCCATCCATCGAAACCTACATAGGTTTGGTTGTAGGTCATTACATATAATCATATAAAAAACTAAAATGATAAACAATGAATTAAAATAACTAATTACATAAACAAAATTATCAAGAAAGAGCCATTCCCTACGCATCATGATAGTGGAATATCATTAATAAAACCATGAAATCATAGTAACAAATCCAAGAAGCATGTTCTTACACCTAGGTTCATTAAAATCAAAATGCATCCAGGATCGAATCCTGTGAGATGCACAAACCAAAACTATCAAACCACAAGTTGAATTCATTTAACAACCTAGGATCGAATCATGTAGGCTCCAATAACAAAACAAAATGTTGCGATTTATACATTAAGGGCTTAGCCTCTGAGGCTTCCCAAAAGAAATTCAATATAACCAACAGTTTAAACCAAACAGAGCTACCCTATTTACATCCATTGAACAGTCAAATTATAAAAATATAAATACATAAATATAGGCTGTGTGTCCACGCCAAGGACCGAGCCAAGATTCATGCTTATGAACGCAAGGTAAAATCCAACCACATCAATTAATAAACTCATACATCCATGTTTTTACCACACAGTACCACCATAAGCATACATGGTATAAAATACACATTCCAACTATCCATGCTACCATTGCAATAAATGGAACTGTAAGTAAATGAAACGCATCATAAAGATAAACATAGAGATGCCATTAAAATTAAACAAAACCCATTACAAATCGTTGCAAAACAATGAATTTATACACAAAGCCAAGCCAAGATTCGGAGAGTCAAACTCTTTCACCCAAACGTTTACATGTGATAGAGCCATGGCAGACCACGCAGTCCCATCCTTGGATACAAGGAAACTATCAAAACCCCAACCAAATGAAACAACTAATCGATTCATTTCCCCACCCACAACTCAAAATATCTGTCAAACAAACACACAGTAGTAATGGCCTTGCCAATGGCTTACCCAAATATTAGTCTTGCAGGAAACCTATCGTGCCACCCTCAAGCCACGAAGGATCCACGCTCTGTCACCTGCACCAACCAATGCAAGAACCATCATGAGTATGCCATGAAATCATAATCAAACCAAATAATACATTATGCAGACCAATGCCATTGCTTACCAACGAGAGAGCGGGAAGGATGTTGAGTTGCGCAGCATGGCAGTCAGAGCATGAGACCTATAAACCTCCACCAGAAAAATACCAAATGAAATAAATGAAAACCCTACCAAATGCTTGAGGCATTCTTCTTGTGCTTCCCAAGAAGTATTTAAGTCACCACCATGTCCACCACTGTCAATCAAATTGAAACCCATAAATCTATACTTTTGTTCACGTCGTTGTTCCATAATTCACCACCCACCAACGTTTAAACCTTAAAACCCTCAAATATCATGCTAATAGAAAGTTTCAATGGCATGTGGAATACGCCATAACCATAAACCCTTTGTCATATATTTTCAAAGCATATATTACAAGGCCATTAAGGTTTCAAACCTTAGAATTAATGTATACAATAAATTTTATAAACATGAATAATTTAGATATCATGAACCTCATTTACATAGGAATTAGGTATAGTTTAGGCCCAGGACATAGTTCTCCTTTTACCCATCTATAAACAGGAATATCATAGATAAAGTTTTGTAGACATAGGATGGTTTTATTTTCCATGGTCATAGACAGAGTTAACGAATGAAATAACCTTAACAAGAGTAGGAGTCTAGATTAGCTCATGGCGAACTAAGTAATCCCCTTAGCAATTCGGATCCTTACCTTTCTGAGTGGTCCCTCAAGGGATAAAACCCCTCCACTCCACCCCTTAACATACAAAGGCAAGTCAACCTGTTATGACTAAAACCATAAACGAATTTAAAAGACATATAAAATAAAAGTAAAACATAACATGATGTAAGCATCAATAAATGTCCACAACTAGTAGACATGCACACTAACCATACAAACAAGTCCAAGTAATAGAACATCATCACATAAACAAATCATCATCGTACAGGAAGACACATAGACATAAAACAGCTTAGGACACTTAGGTTTAGTATACAACCAAGTTAATTTCTGCATAAATTTTAAGCAATGTCCTTGAATTGTAGTATTTTATTAGCCTAATTTTTTTTTTTTTTACGAATTTTAGGGACATTACATTTGTTTAATCAAATAAAGTGGCTAGATTCGAAATTTTCCAATTTTCCTTTATTGGACATATGTAATAAACAATTTGGATTTAATAAATTGAGTATATTAGAGGAAAACCATGTTGAATGAGGAAATTTTACATACAAGAGTGGAGGACACGTAAGAGTTAACCTAGGGGAAGTTGAAACAAGTGTCATGTCGAGATTGCATTAATGGAACTAGACACTCCTTAAAAATCATGGATTTTAAAAGCTAGAAATATTCCAAGAGGAATTGACTCCTAGTGAAAGGCCTAGGAAAAGTAAAGATAAAAAGAGCATATGTGGGAGGAAAGACGTTGTTGAGTATGTTGGGAAAGATGAACTTGTTGTGTGAGCACTTTCGTGTTAGGAAATAAATTATGATTGAGTAAACTAAAGTCTATGGTAGAGGTTAGCTATCTTCCACTCTTGGTATGCATGATTTGGCTCGAGGGTGATTAGAGTAGAAGGAAGAGTTGGTCTTAATCTACAGTTTGGTAGAGCGTGGTTGTTCGTACCTCATTTTGGATTTCTGCAAATTTTACCAGGTTCCTAATGATGTTTAGCTATGTTATAGTCTATATAATTCTTTGGATTTATAAATTCATAATTTTAGGTATAATATTTATTTGATATTGATATTATGTTCTCAAATGCTCTTTATTTTATTATCCAAAAAACCCTCATCCCATGCAATTAGATTTAATACAGTAACTAGTTCATTTGCAATCTTGAATGTACTTTATCTTAGAATATGTGGACTAACAAAAAAAATTCCTATAGCTATGCAGGAAGCTATTGACACTTATGGTGTTATTAACAATAGCTTGATTGTAAAATTATAGTTGCTACTATTCTGACAAAACTAGGGGAGATTCTTTCTTCAAGCATTATGGATGTTCATTTATCGACATATCTATTAGGAATTTCTCCTATCTATTTAATCGAACATTGATTTATAAACATTTAAGCATAACTTCATCAAGTCTTCCTATCACCAAAAGTATTACAATACAATGTTCAGATAATAGTTAATTATTTGTAGACGAAGAAAGAACAGTATTTATTCTCACATCCATTATTGAGGATCATAATAAAAAATTGTACCAGTTTACCGGGTCTAGATGGTTTGGGCCAAATCAGTATTACATCCATAGGATAGATATATATTTTACATGGGATTAAGATGGGAGGCTTAGCACAATTTTTACCCAAATCTACATAACTAGATATCTGAATAGAGATTCCAAAAAATATGGATATAAAAAATAGACCAAGACTTGGTTAGGCGAAGAATACCCTGATTTTTATTATTCCTTTAGTTTTAGAAGTAAACTGGCAATTGTACATAACTCTTTTACATGAGCTTATGATCCCACACAGATATAAATAAAAGAGTAATTTGTAAAGTTTTCTTACCATAGTCATGCATTGCTAAATCCATTGGATTAGAAATTACATAGTAAAGCTTCACCTATGCAGTGAGATACAATGCTAATTTATAAGTGGTTTAACACTGAGAAAATATATATCCAAGTTATGATTTTCTCTTAGGTAGTTACAGAGTGAAACCTTGTTGTAATTCTCTGAATAGACACATCAAATAAATACATCGGCCAAGAACCTTAAGCATTACAGTTCAAATATTTTCAAGTTCAAACTTATTTATTTACTACGTCAAACAAACGTATATAATACCTTATTCACAGAGTAAGATAAGAAATAAATTGACAAACCCTAATAGTATATATATATCATAGTTCTAACTGGTTATAGTTAAAATCAATTCATGACCCAAACTCTAAATTAAGTACCTGTCCAATGGAGTGATTATGGAGAAAAAATTTCCTCTTGTCGAGAATACAATCTGGTTCCACCAAAAAATATTCTTATGGTTCTACCTTACACTTCCACCATGGAAGTATGACGGTCTGCATGTCGGTTCTCCAAATCTGCATTTATTCTAGGCATTTCATTTGCCACATCTCCAATCATTTCCTCTTCGTGGATGGTATAAATGTTGTTGAAGTTTCCCTTTCTGTTCGAACAGTACTTGGCATAGTGCGTTCCTTAACATTCCCAACATTTCACCGGTTTCTTATGTTCATTATTTTTAACAAAGTTGTTAGGAATAACCATGCTCTTTGGTGCTGTCGTATTCTGTCGTGCTTTATTTTTAAAGTCCGTTCTCTGATAGCTATTCTTAGAGAAATTCTGATATTTATTCCAAAAACTCTTATTTTACTTAAACCCTCTCCTTTTTTGGTCAAAGTGACTTGTATTCTTATTCTTCCAATTTGGTAAACTTTCTCTTTTCTTAATATGTTCATAGCATAAATCATATTTTCTCATAGCTTCCTCAAGAGTCTTTGGGTTATTAAACTCAATCCTATCCTAAAAGCTAGTGGGAAGACAACTTAAAAATGTTTGTATCTTAGGAATTTCATTAATTATGTAAGGTACATATCTTAATAGACTTAAGAATTTGCTACTTAACTCTTTCATTGTCATTGAAACGATTTTTCGTTCATAGAATTTTGTAGCGCCTTCCTCGTAGTAATGTTCAGATAAAAACTTCCTTTTAAAATACTTTTTAAAAATTCTCAAGGTTAAGTACTTCTCCTTAATATTTTTTAATCTTTTTATGTCTTGCTACCAGATATCATCTTTTCCAGTTAAATTGTAAATATCCATCCGAGATTTTAGTCTGCCGGAATAATTATAGATTTGGAAATATTTCTTCATTCCTGATAGCCAGGCCTCAGCTTCTTCACCTATTTTAACCTCTCTGTGAAACATGGGAGGCCTTATCTTTTTGAATTCCCGAGAAATTTTCTCATAAGGTTTATGCTTTATTTGTCCTGGTTTATGGTCGCTTTCACTACTTCCACTTGTATATTTATACCCGTCTCTATGCGACCTTAAATTTATTCCTGAGTAAGATTCACTGTCATGAAATTTTATTGTCTTACCCTTATGTTTATATGATATTGTTTTGGAATCAATTTCAATAGCATTTCTTTTACCTTTCCCTTGTTATGTATTTTGTCCAGTGGAATCTAATTCAGCTCTAAAATTATTTCATTATCATGTTTCACAGTTTGTAGTTCATCTTTTAACTCTCTAAATGTTTGTATTAACTCAGAAGGTGGATTATTTAGTTCTAAATAAATATTGTCTAGAATGTTATGATGAGGCCCATTTTCATCAGATGCTTAAAAACCTTCCTTTTCCTGCAAAACATATTTTATATTTATGTACATATAAAAATGTAAGAAAAATTAGTATATTTGTTTTCTTGCTTGTATGTGAGTGAGCCAATCAGGCCTAGCGTTTGGAACTTTCTCCGATACCACATGTAACAACCCTAAAAAATTCATAAAAAATAAAATAAAATAAAAAATTTATTTATTGCATGTAACTTAAGATTCTGTGGAAATTATTCAAAGAGATGTTATACTTCATAATTCCTCTATCGTAACGTAATGAATTAACAATAACTCCAAGTTTTATATGTATACATTAATTTTATCATAAACATGCATTCTAGTTGACATTATTTTGTGATAATAACTACCTTAAAAGACTCTATTGAAAGTAATTGTCGTAAAACTATTTGTCGTTGTCTTCAGTTTGGTTCTACTTTTGAGTTGTTCAAGGGATATGCCATGGTCTTACTTAGTCTTTATGGCTAATGCATGAACTTTGTTTTCCCTTTGTGCAGGTGGATAAGATCACCCTGAAAAGTGCTAAGGAATAAATTCTAAGACATAAATCCACAAAGTGATAGAGAAGGCGGTCCCATTGTTTTGGGAAACAATCTGAACCTTAACCTAGTTTTTATGTTCATATTACATACTATATCGTATCTATATTTAACAAACAAAATCCTAACCAAAGCATATACTATATGCCTAAACTATAACATGTGCTTTGAAATATCTTGACCTTGGGAGAAGACATATTGAAAGCACTACGATATACCATATGATATAAGCCTCGAATGGTGGGAATACTAAGTATATGAGTTATGATGACTTGTATAAACATTCATGGAGAACTATGCAAGGTTATTAGACTTTACAAATATACAATGGTTGACTTGGCAAGTGAAGCAAATATGGTGACGGAAATAGGTAAAGGCCATGGAATAAAAACTTCCACATGCATGCCATGTGGTCGTATTAAAACCTCTAGTTGATGGGAAAAGGACAGGGTACAAAAACCTAGGGTTTTAATGTGTCTTAAGGGCTTTGTTTGTATTTTTGGTGGGGTTCCTATTAATGTTAAAGGTTTTCTCATTTTCACACTGATCCTTCGGCTACTCGACCATGTTGTTCTACTGTCTACAACTAGAGATGGAGGAGCCATAAAACTTGGTCCTCGACACCTTCTGAACCTGTTTAAGCTTGATTCATTCATTATTGGAGTCTTCAGTTCTCGTCTTTGTGATGCTTGGGTGACTCTAGTTAGAGTTAAGAATAGTTGAGCATGTAAATATTTCAACTATATTTTCATTACTTGTTTTCTTTCTTTGAACAAGGTTTTAAATAGAAAACGGTTGTTTAACTTCGAGTAGAAAATATGTGTAGGAGATCACTAGAACGTTTCTCTGCAATGAGGGTGTGGGTTGAAAAATTGATCAGGAGACCCTTCAGCCGGTAATATTCATGGCCTTACCTTTTGCGGCTCTATGGACAATGATTGGTTTCGTGTTTAAGACCATAGCCTTGGGGTATCACCATTGTTCTTGATTGCCGATGTGAAAGTGATAAAGTTCTTTGGATAAAATGATCTTGATAATGGAATGTTTTCTTTACTTAAATCTGTAATAACCAATGAGGGTTTTGATACTGTAACCTACTTTACTTATATAAGTGATTGTGTATAATTTTGGCAATGTGAAAGGGTTTTCGTCGCTCGTGGAGTCTTAACGACTATGCCACTTTTTAAAATAGTTCTAATGTATCTTTGTTTCGATTATGCTATTGTTTTGAAGTTATGATAGGGTTTCTTTTGAGAGAAAACAACCTACGACTATCTCTGTAATTATTCCTTTAATATTAAAGACTTAGTGAGGGTTTGCATATTGCCTTTCTTTACTTTATCAATTGTTGGAAGCTTTGTTAATGCATTCCATTTAGTTTATCTACTTTGTTTGGTGTTTTATGTCACAGTTTGTATAAATGGCCATGAGTATTTTACAATATCATTTTTTTTTATTTTTAGGAAGCATTGAAGGGTAATGTCTAAATGTTAATTGAATGTATTTTCTTAAAATTTAAAATACCCATGAAAGCTTCCATGTTTAAATTCCATGTCAAAGTGATACTGTAACTTCGTTCTAAAACCCACAAATGGGAGTACTATATATTATTGAAAAATGTTTACTCTCACTACAACAAATTTGAATTTTAGGGGCAGTTGTCTTCTGCCTCCAAAAGTCACTTTTGGGGGCGGTTTTGGCTTTGGAGGTGGTCTTTACAAAACCACCCCTAATAGCATCGACGGTAAAAAAATTTATTTTAGGGGAATTTCTTACCCCCCCCCCCCCCCCCCCCCNAAACCTACCCCAAAAATGACTTATGGGGGTGGTTCTAGACCCCCCCCAAAACTCAATTTTTGTAATATCCTAAATTTTGGACCTAACACTTATGGGCATGAGCCCCATTGATTATGATGTTACCTTGATGTTTTATTTTGATATATTGGATCAAAGACCTCACTACATATGAACATGAGTATTTGTTTGATACATTGGGTGTAATCCAATTGCATATGATATATGTGTGTGTGTGTGTGTGTGTGTGTGTGTGCGTGCGTGCGTGTTTTGTTGTGTTGGGCATGGACCCTGAAGCACATGACTGATGAGATGTTTGTAATTTTGTGAGGAACTCTGAAACACATGGGGAATTGATGTTTTCTATTGAGTGAGAAGCTCTGAAGCACATGAATATTTATATTTGTGTTGAGCGGGAAGCTCTGGAGCACATGAATTTTGAGACATTTTTGTTGAGCATGACGCTATGGAACACATGAAAATATAAATTTAAAGTGTTGGGCATAATCCCTGGTTCCTTCCAAGTTGATCTTGAGCTTAAGCTCTGGAACATCGGATCCTCGACCATTGTATCCCTAGGTGTATCTTACAAGTACGTCTTAGCATTAGTGTTGAGCAAGGAGCTCTGGAATTGCACTAAGTTTGTAACTCTCTATTTTTAGAGTTGACTATGGGATATGGATAAGCGCTAGGAGTTATTGAAAAGAATTAATGATTTCGAGTGAAAATGACTCGAGTAAAATATTAATCTCATCTGACTTATTTACAAATGATTAAATGAAATCTTGAATTTTTGTATCTCATCAAGTACTGAAAAAATACCATCTTATATAAGGGAATCCAACATGCAAGGTTGTTTAGAGTTGCCTAGCCTAGTAGACCTAACCACCTACCTGACGGGCTTAATGAAGAAAGTGTCATAAGTTTAGGGATCATAATATATGATACCTAAGTACAAGTGTTAACAAATAATATATATATATATATATATTATACATGGTATGTATAAAGAGTAAGCATAGTAATAATATTAATAATATAAGAAAGAAGGAAAGGCTCCATTTATTATTATTATTACTTAAAAATAATTAAATAGTTTAATATCTACAAAAGTCCAAATAGGAACTAGTTAAAAGTTCCTAACTTAAATATTAAAAAGTACCTAAATTAAATAAAATGCTTAAATCAAGAAATCAAATGATTCTTGATTTAACCGCCCCTTTGACTGAAAATTCTTCCTATAAATAGCGAAGCCAAAGAGAGGCTTGGGGAACTCTTCCATATTTTTTAGTGAATCATTATATTTTTCCTGATTATTCTCAAGAGAGTTCTTAGAGAACATTTTCCTAAAAGGAAAGAAGGAGAACCGATTTAGACCTGGTACCCCAGTTAGGGAAGCCTTACCCTAGGAGCTCTAAGCTACTTACATGTTGGAACCAGCTTGAGGGGATCCAGAGGAAAAACAGGAACAATTCCGGGTCATGGTTGGGTTTAACATGGTAGTTCCCAAGTGATTCGGTCATCTATACAAAAACATATATGTCTATGAATTGTCAATGCTCGATAATTGAGTGTGCAGGTTTTAGCCATTGGAATAGCTTCACTTTGTAGGTATGAGATCCTTGCATTTTCTGTTCCATTATCTAGTATAATTCCTGTTAGAATATTCAAGTGTTTATGTTATATTTCTAACACCATGTCTGAAATTGTATCATGTTAGATTACTAAGGGTTTATGTTATATTCCTAACCCTATGTTTGTTTCCATTTCCTGTTAAAAGCTCAAGGGTTTTCATTTTATTTATAAACCCTATATCTATCTAGATTGTTTAAGAGTTCTTGTTTTTAATCCTAAACATTGTGTCTGAAATTTATTTCCTGTCCTAGAATTATTTAGGGCTTGTTTTTAATCCTAAACATTGTTTTTCGTAAGACCTAGAAATTATTCTAAAAATAGAGGCTATATGATTATTTTACTCATGGCTTCTACTAGAAGATTTCATATTTCCAACAAAACTATATCTAGGAACAAAAGGACTAAATAAAGATAACCTAAGAAACAAATCATTCCAATTTATTCATTTAAACAGTACTATAAACAAATAATAAATTAAATTTCCAAGCAGTTAGGCTATCGAGACCTCTATTGGTCTGGAGCCATAATCTAGTTAAATAAAATCATAATCACATTAATCCATTTCTAGAAAATAAACACTAAAACCAAATCTACACTCAAGATATTGAGACCCTTTAATGGTCTAAGATTTATACTTTATATAAATAAGAATCCACATTAAATCAAACCATATAATTATTTTACCAACTACATCCATGAAAATCGTATGCAGCAAAGGAACTACCAACATAATAAATCCATTTATTTCATAATAAAATCAATACCATCGTTATGCACAACACACATTAACAACATCGCACAAATAACCAATAGATCACATGATCGACTCATAATAAAATCAAACAAAATGCTAAGTACATAACTCTTTTATATTCGTACCATAAATACATAGAGGTCGCAATATCAATTCATGTAGGTGTTAATTCCCAAGTAAAACCATACATTTATAAACATAGCAACCTAGGATCAATTCCTGTGGAGTCCCTTTAATTACAAGTCATCCTATCGAATCCTGTAGGATTCATTTTTTTTTATTCCACTAAACCCTGTAGCATTTTAACAATCAACCAAATAGAGAACACTATATAAACACACAAGTCATAAGTTAAATTTACCTAAACTCTACACAAAGGTAAAATCCCCAAATTAATTTATACATTGTAACCATTTTCGTGGCCCTTGTCCCTTTACATAATAGAGCATCCATAAACCAAAAACCCTGTTAACGCTATGATAAAAGAAATAATACATAATCAAAGAGTTATACCCACAGTCTCGACCATTATCATTTAAAATACACAGCCTAACCCTAAGCACGAATCAAAACATAAAAACGATAAATCATTTATCCAACACATTAGTGTTGAGTGAGGAGCTCTAGAATTGCACTAAGTTTGTAACTCCCTATTTTTAGCATTGAGTATGGGCTCTGGATAAGTTCTAAGAGTTACTGAAAAGAATTAACGATTTCGAGTGAAAATGACTCGAGTAAAATATTGATCTCATCTTACTTATTTACAAGTGATTAAATGAAATATTAAATTTGTGTATCTCATCAAGTACTGAAGAAGTACCATGTTATACGAGGGAATCCAACACGCATGGATGTATAGAGTTTCCTAACATAGTAGACCTAACCACCTACCCAATGGCCTTAATGAAGAAAGTGTCATAAGTTTAGGGATCATAATATATTATACCTAAAGACATGTGTTAACAAATTGTGTGTGTGTGTGTGTGTGTGTGTGTGTGTGTGTACAAAGTAAGCATAGTAATAATATTAATAATATAAGAAAGAAGGAAAGGCTCCATTTATTATTATTATTACTTAAAAATAATTAAATAGTATAATACCTACAAAATTCCAAATAGGAACTAGTTAAAAGTTCCTAAGTTAAATATTAAAAAGTTCATAAATTAAATAAAAGGGTTAAATCAAGAAATCAAATGATTGTTGATTTAATCGCCCCTTTGACTGAAAAGTATTCCTATAAAGACCCAAGACAAATAGATTCTTGGGGATCTCTTCCATCTTTTTGAGTGAATCATTATATTATGCCTTATTATTCTCAATAGAGTTCTTGGAGAACATTTTCCTAAAAGGAAAATAGGAGAATTGATTCATACCTAATACCCCAATTAGGGAAGCCTTACATTAGGAGCTCTAAGCTACTTGCATGTTGGAACCAGCTCGAGGGGATCCGGAGGAAAACCAGAAACAGTTCTGGGTCATGGTTGGGTGGAACGCGGTAGTTTCCAAGTGATTCGGCCATCTATACAGAGGTTATATCTCTATGTGAATTTTTAATGTTGGGTAATTGAGTGTGTAGGTTTCAACCATTGGAATAGCTTCACTATGCAGGTATGAGATGCTTGCATTTTTTGTTCCATTATGTAGTATAATTCCTGTTAGAATATTCAAGTGTTTATTTTATATTTCTAGCCCCATGTCTGAAATTGTTTCCTATTAGATTAGTAAGGGTTTATGTTATATTCCTAACCCTATGTTTGTTTCTATTTCCTGTTAAAACCTCAAGGGTTTTCATTTTATTTATAAACTCTATGTCTGTCCAGATTGTTTAAGAGTTATTGTTTTTAATCCTACACACTGTCTGAAATCTATTTCCTATCCTAGAATTATTTAGGGCTTATTTTGTTATATACTTAGTTCTTCATTTATTTCAAATCCTAAACCTTGTTTTTCTTAAGACCTAGAAATTACTCTAAAAATAGAGTCTATATGTTTATTTTACTTATGGATTCTACTAAAAGATTTCATATTTTCAGCAGACCTATATCTAGGAACATAAATATTAAATAAAGATAAAAAAATCATTTACATTAATTAATATAAAAAGTACTATAAACAAGGAATAAATAAAATTTCCAAATAGTCAGGCTATCGAGACCTCTATTGGTTTGGAGCCATAATCTAGTTAAACAAAATCATAATCACATTTTTCCATATCTAGAAAATAAACACTAAAACCAAATCTACGGTCAAGATATCGAGACCCTTTAATGGTATTAGATTTATACTTTATATAAATAAGAATCCACATTAAATTAAACAATATAATTATTATACCAACTACATCCACGAAAATCGTATGCAGTAAAGGAACTACCAACATAATAAATCCATCTCTTTCATAATAAAATCAACCCCATTGTTATACACAACAAACATTAACAACATTGCACAAATAAACAATAGACCACAGGATCAACTCATAATAAAATCAAACAAAATGCCAAGTACAGAAATTTTTTGTATTCATAACATAAATGCACAAAGGTCACATGATCAATTCCTGTAAGTGTTAATGCCCAAGAAAAAACATACATTTATAAACATAGCGACCGAGGATCAATTCCTATGGAGTCCTTTTAATTACAAATCATCTTATCGAATCCTGTAGGATTCGTTTTTTTAATTCCACTAAACGTTGTAGCATCTTAACTATCAACCAAACAGAACATGCTATATAAACACACAGACTGTAAGTTAAATTCTCCTAATCTCTACACAGATGGAAAATCGCCAAATTAATTTATACATTATAACGATTTCCGTGGCCCTCGGCCCTTTACATATCAGAGCATCCATAAAACAAAACCCTTGTTAATGTTATGATAAAAGCAGTGATACCTAATAAAAGGGTTATACCCATAGTCTCGGCCATTACTATTTAAAGTACACATACTAACCCTAAGCAGGAATCAAAACATAAAAACGATAAAGAATTTATCCAACATACAGTCGCAGCCCTAATGGCGGGAAACACCAATGCTACCTACAACATGGCTCCCAAATACAAACAATGTTGCCAACTCATCCATATAAGAACTTAAAACAAGAATTTACGAATCCACACAGAGTCAAACTAATGCCACAGAACAAGGATCATACCCATGAAATCAAATATTATGCCAATATTGTATATACATAACCATTAAAACAAAATAGGAATTCCACATTCGTTTACCCGAGGCCTTGCACCATTGCAAGAAATGGTGCTTCCACCATTACCAAGAACTTAACCCAAATTACAATACGCAGATCCTGTCAAAGTCTTCCCAAGCCACATGGCTACACAAAGTTTCCATTTATAAAATCCGAATACAATAGTTCTGGCCCGAAGGCACTAAACCCCAAAAAAACCCCAATTCATTACACCCATCCTTGATGCCTTACATTTTCATTATACGGATGGTCCCTTTCCCAAAATGCAGCCATTAAAACCAGAACCAAACATTTAAACCCATGACGAGTTTTAAACTCTGTCACAACAACCACACAAGAGGGGGATAAGTTTAAAACTTGTACAGTTGAGATTACTTGTAATGGGTATGGCATTGCCTCAAAACGACCGATGACCCCGTCTCTTCAAACCCTACACCCTATAAACACAAAAGAAAGCCATGATAAGGAGTACAATTTGAACCCAAACTGAACCAACAAACAACATTGTTAAACCATAGTGGAATACATACCTTCCACCATAGCCAACCTTCTAAGATCCATTCCAACACACATCGCAGAGGAAGAGCTCATGAAACCCTGCTGCAAATGACCAAACCAACGCAAGAACCAAGCCCCAATCTTGAAGGCCATGATTTCCAATGTGAATTAATGTCGCCACCCTGGCTTCCATTAACATAATTCGATTTCCATAGTGTATAATTCATGCCAATAATTAAACCATGCCTAACCAACGTGCATTGCATATTTTCCAATATGGGTATCAAATGCATAAGGTTTATGCATAGTCCATGGCATATGGAATATGACATGGAAGGGATATTACAAAGCTTTAAATTAATACACTAAGACTGTATTAATACACAAACCAGGATACCAAGTGTTATTACCATATAAAATGTGTACTATGTAAAGGATAGATGTAGTAGTAATTACAACACTGTCGTAAAGTCCATAATAACCATAATGGTAAAATGTACAACATAGGTTAGTGAAACATCTAGTCTCGTACAAATAATAACTAACAGTAGTGATAGTAATCACTAGGATAGGAATGTAAGTCCCTCGTCACTCAAGCTAAGCGCTAATGATGAATGACAGTACGTCTTATTCAATTTCTCTAAGAAGTTTCTGTCGTCAAGTGCACCTGCACGTGACAAGGAAATAAACATGCATTAGTTCATAAGAACTAAGTAAGACTCAAAGTGACAAGTAGAAAATAGTTACCTCTTAGCTTTTTACAAGGGAAACAAGTCCCTCCAATCCACCCCTTTTTCAAAAACAACAAAAGTCATAATTGTTTATACAACAATAATCAAACTTTATAACCAATGAGTATATAATCAAACAAATAACATACATATAGATGTGTAACCATAGATCAATATAGTAATCAACATAAAGAAAACATAAGTATTACATTAACCACATATGAAAATATGAAAGCAGGACGTGAGAATAGCTTACGACATTTAGCACAACAAACAAAGTATGACACATTTCGTAGAGTTAAATAATGTCTAGCTCATGCGGTAAATGACTAGCCTAATAAAAAAAATTCCAAATTTTGGGGATATTACACTTTTATATTTTTAGGGGAAGTTCTAAACCCCCTCCAAAAGTCAATTTTGGACTTTTGGGGCAGTTCTAACCCCCTTTCCCCAAAAGAAAGGCAATTTGGGAATTTTGGGGGTGGTTCTAAACCCCCTCAAAAAGTCACTTTTGGAATTTTGGGGGCGGTTCTAAACCCCCCAAAAAGTCACTTTTGGACTTTTGGGGGAGGTCCTAACCCCCCCCCAAAGTCACTTTTGAGGGAAGTTATAAACCCCCCTTGTAGGTACCTATGGGTGAGGGTTCAAAACCCCCCTTAAAATTATTTATTACAAAACTTTGGGGGTGGTTTTAAACCCCCCTCGTAGGTATGTACGAAGGCGATTCAAACCCCCCCATAAAACTATTTACAAACCTTTGGGGGTGGTTATGAACCCCCCTCATATAAACTTACAGAGGGGGGTTTTCAACCCTCCTCATTGTAACATACAAGGTCAGTTTTGAACCCCCCTCGTAGTGACATATGAAGTCATATTAGGACCCCCTTCGTATCCATAATAAGTCATATTAAAATATATTGTATTTAGAACATCAACATTGAAATATCATTAGGGCGCGAAGGAATTGAACCTTCAAACTCCTACTTGTAGAGTAGGAACTCTACCATTGAGCTAGAACCCTTTAAGAATTGGGGAAAGGGGAAATATTAACACAGAAACATTTCTCCCATTGTTCCTTTGTCCCGAGGATGCAAGAAACACGGGAAACACATTCCCGACCCTTGGGGACAAGTCCCTGTGGAGCATTACTAATATGATTGTGTAAAAAATATGACTGTGTAAAAAATATTACTATGTAAAGAGTATGACTGTTTAAAAAATACGACTCTACAGAAAATCAATCCAAGATTGACTAAGTGATGAAAAATTGACTAAGTGTAGAAATTTTTTCCTAAAGCAGTTTCCTTATGAAAATGTCCACCACAAATCATAGGTAAAAGTAAATGCACTCCCTGGACTTCCATTCCATAGCTTGTTGAAGTACCTATCTAAACATGGTTTCATTTCTCATAAAAAGTGCTTGAAGAAAAAGATATAGGTCTACCAAAACAAGTCTTTTGGGAAAATTAGTCAAAATTTCCTTGCGGAAATAACCACCATAATTCATAGCTTAATAAAAATGCATGCACCATCCTATAAGGCTGTAGCTTGTTTACCAGGATATTAAACCATGGTCTCATTTTGTCTTAAGAGTATTTGTGGAGAAAGTTATGGATCTGCCAAAATAGGGGTTCAGGAATTTTTCTGCACCAAGTTCACTAAAATGCACACCTAGGTCAGAGGAAGAATACTCTGAAGGTGAAATGAGTTGTGTTGTGATTAGTGAGATATTCTACATCATCTGGTGACCAATGGTTTAATATTTTGTTAAAATAAAAAAATTCACCTTGAAAATGGCACAATTGTCCAAGTGTTAAAACTAGTAATAAAAGATCATATAGAAATGCCCGCCACATGTTGTTCATGTGACCAAACATTCATTAGATGACTTGGGTATGCTCCTTGGATAACTGTCTACTTATCCATGGTTTTATTTTTCTTTTTGGTGATCACATGTGAAAGGAATACATCTGTCAAAATGATAAAAAACCATAATGGCCACCAAAGATAAACTATGAAAATGTGTCCAAGTGTTAAAAACAGGAATTGAAGAGGTGGTTTGAAAATTCATGCAATAGGATGTGGTTGTGTAGATAATTTCACCCAAATTTGTGGGTATGTTATCTTGTAACTTGTCTATATATCCCTGGGCTCAATATCCATCATAAAGATCACATCTATGAAATATAAATTTTCCAAATTGAAAAAAAAATTGTCTGCGAAGCCATTTTGAAATTCCAGCTAGAGGCTCTGTGTGTGCCAATAAATACATTAAAAAGTATGAGTCTCTTCTTTGATGATCTATCCATCTATCCATAGTATCAGATCCTAATCTAGTGAACACATGTGTGAGACATGGATTTTCCAAGTTGGAGAAAAAAATGTTTGCCTGTTAAAAATAAACGAAATCTTCCCAGGTGTTAAAACCAGTTACACAAGGCTATTTTCAAATTCCCTCCAACTATTGTCCTTGCTCCAACAAATTAATCCAAAGACATGGAGATGTTATTTAGTGATCTGTCTATCCAAGCATGGTATCACATCTTTATTATGGTGTTCACAAGTGCAAAATATAGGGCTACAAATTTAAAGAAAAATAAAGTATGACTATGTAAAAAGTATGACTGCACAGACAATCAATCCAAGATTGGCTAAGTGATGAAAAATTTCCCTAAAGCAGTTTCCTTATGAAAATGTCCACCATAAATCATTGGTAAAAGTAAATCCGCTCCCTAAACTTCCATACCATAGCTTTTTGAAGTACCTATCTAACCATGGTTTCATTTCTCATAAAAAGTGCTTGAAGAAAAGGATATGGTCTGCCAAAACAAGCCTTTTTGGGAAAATTAGTCAAAATTGCCTTGGGAAAATGACCACCATAATTCATATCTTAAGAAAAATTCACGCCCCATCCATTAAGGTTGTAGCTTTTTCACCTAGATATCAAACCATGGTCTCAGATTGTCTTAAGAGTGTTTGTGGAGAAAGTTATGGATCTGTCAAAACAGCGGTTCGAGCAGTTTTCTGCACCAAGTTCACTAAAATGCATGCCTAGGTCAGATGAAGAATACTCTGAAGGTGAAATGAGTTTTTTTTTTCTTAGTGATATATTCTACATCAACTGGTGACATTGGTTCATGATTTTTGTGAAATAAAAAATTCACCTTGAAAATGGTAGAGTTGTCCAAGTGTTAAAACCAGTAATAAAAGGTCATTTAGAAATGCCCACCACATCTTTTTCTTGTTCCCAAAACTTCATCATATGACATCGGTCTATTCCTTGGATATTTGTCTACTTATCCATGGTTTTATTTTTCTTTTTGGTGATCACATGTGCAAGGAATACATCTGCCAAAATGAAAAAAAAAACATAATGGCCACCAAAGATAAACTATGAAAATGTGTCCAAGTGTTAAAAATAGGAATTGAAGAGGTGGTTTGGAAATTCACGCCATAGGATGTGGTTGTGTAGATAATTTCACCCAAAGCTGTGGGTCTGTTATCTGGTAACTTGTCTATCTATCCTTGGGTTCAGTATCCGTCATAAATATCACATATGTGAAATATAAAATTTTCAAATTGAAAACAAAATTTTCTGAGAAGCCATTTTGAAATGTCATCTAGAGGCTCTATGCGTGCCAATAAATATATTAAAAAGTATGAGCCTCTTCTCTGATTATCTATCCATATATCCGTAGTATCATATCCTAATCTAGTGAACACACGTGTGAGATATGGATTTTCCAAGTTGGAGAAAATAGATCTTTTCCTGTTAAAAATAAATGAAATCTATGCAAGCTTTAAAACCAGTTACACAAGGCTAATTTCAAATTCCCACCAACTGTTTTCCTAGAGCCAACAAATTAATACAAAGGCATGGGGATGTTCTTTAGTGATCTAGCTATCCAACCATGGTCTCACATCTTTATTTTGGTGTTCACAAGTGAAAAATATAAGGCTGCAAATTTAAAGAAAAATAAAGTATGATTGTGTAAAAAATATGACTACACAGGCAATCAATCCAAGATGGACCAAGTGATGAACAATTTCCCTAAAGTAGTTGCCTTATCAAAATTTCCATCATAATTCATAGGTAAAAGTAAATTCTTGCCCTGACCTTCCATGTCGTAGCTTGTTGAAGTACCTATCTAACCATGATTTCATTTCTCATAAAAAGTGCCTAAAGAAAAAGATATGGGTCTTCCAAAACAAGTATTTTTGGGAAAATTAGGCAAACTTTCCTTGGAAAAACGACCACCATAATTCAAATCTTAAGAAAAATGCACACCCTATATTGTAAGGATATAGCGTGTTTACCTAGATATCTAACCATGGTCTCAGTTTTTCTTATGAGTGTTTCTGGAGAAAGCTATGGATCTGCCAAAATAGGGGTTTAGGCAGTTTTCTGAACCAAGTTCACTAAAATGCATGCCTAGTTCAGAGGAAGAATATTCTAAAGGTGAAATGAGTTGTGTTGTGCTTAGTGAGATATTCTACATCATCTGGTGACATTGTTTCAGGATTTTGGTGAAATAAAAAATTCACCTTGAAAATGGCACAGTTGTCCAAGTGTTAAAAACAGTAATAAATGGTCATTTAGAAATGCCTGCCACATGTTGATCATGTGCCAAAAAATTCATCAGATGACATGGATCTGTTCCTCTGATATATTTCTACCTATCCATGGTTTTAGTTTTCTTTTTGGTGATCACATGTGCAAGGAATACATCTGTCAGAGTCAGAAAAATCTTAATGGCCACCAAAGATAAACTATGAAAATGTGTCTGTGTTAAAAACAGGAATTGAAGAGGTGGTTTGGAAATGCACACCATAGGAAGTGGTTGTGTAGATAATTTCATCCAAAGGTGTGGGTCTGTTATCTGGTAACTTGAATATCTATACCTAGGTTCAGTATCCGTAATAAAGATCACATGTGTGAAATATAAATTTTCCAAATTGAAAAAAAATTGTCTTAAAATCCATTTTGAAATGCTCGCCAAAGGCTCTCTGTGTTCCAATAAATATATTAAAAAGTTTGAGTATCGTATTTGATGATATATCCATCTATCCATAGTATCAGATCCTAATATGGACAACACATGTGTGAGATATGGATTTGCCAAGTTGGAGAAAAAAATGTTTGCCTGTTAAAAATAAATGAAATTTTCCTAAGTGTTAAAACTAGTTACAGAAGGCTATTTTCAAATTCCCACAAACTGTTTTCCTTGATCCAAAAAAATAATCTAAAGGCATGGGGATGTTCTTTGGTGATCTGGATATCCATCCATGGTCTCACATCTTTACTCTGGTGTTCATAAGGGACAAATATAGGGCTGCACATTTAAATAAAAATAAAGTATGACTGTGTAAAAAATATGACTACACAGGCAATCAATCCAAGACAATTAATTCCAGGGAGGATAGGTAAATCCCATGGCCAACAAGAGACCATTGGGTAGTAGAGAATGGAAGGGGATACTGTGCATCTTGTTGAAGACATCTATTTGGTATTTTGATATAGTATCCACATCCATATATAAGAGGTTTCAAGTTCTAACTAAAAGGACATTGACAAATAAGTTAATGCAGGGGAAAATACCCAATGTATAGAATTCTCATAAGTCACTATGAATGCAGAAATGATCCACATGCAGGATATTCATTCTTCAGTCGAAGGCTTGACAATTTTCGTCATTAATTTTCTAAAAGTAAAAAAACCACAGTAAGCAAAAATAAAATGCTGCGTGTTTACCATACTGGAAAATAATAGATATCAATCTTACCTCACCAGCAAGGCTATATTTTGCATAGTCAATAGCATGACGCGATGCTCTTCCAATACTTTCCTTCATCCTTGACAACGTCTCTAGCACTCCTTCAAAAGTGTCCTTGGCAATTGTTCATTCTGTATCCCCACTAAGTGTTTCTCCAATCGATTTCGCTCTGATCTTATTTTACCTTCTTCACTTGATTCTAGATCCATCGTATTTGGCAGACCCCACTGCAGATCCCACTGCTACACATATAACTATGATCGACATTTAAAATTCTTCAAAATTAATGGACTACAAAAATAATGGAGAGGAGAACAAATTTAGTGCCTTTCCCAGGAATGAGAAGGGACCTGCTAAAAAATATTATTCTGAGAAGATTACTGTCAAACAAAATCAAACAACTCAAAGTGTTAGAGTGCATCAAATTCAAGTAATCACTCTGCTTCCTCTAAATTTATTCAACCAATTTTTTATAACTATGTTGATGTTGGCAATGGAGGGTGAAAATTAAAGGTTTCCATATCATATCTGAAACTGTAAATAGTATTAAGGGGATTGACCTTCAAATGTTATTTGAGGAATAGATTACTGTCAAAATATGTATTCAATGCAAGGATCTACCACACAAAAAGCTTCATGGGATGTCCCTAGAATACTTCCACATATAGTACTTTAGGGATAAAACAATTTATCAAGGGGGGTCTATCAACATTGTCAAAAGACAATGTATTGTCTCAAGCTAAGAGGAAATTCCCAGCAATGATTAAAAACGGTGCAGGTGAGACCGATGATTTATTAGAAGGGTTAGCACAAGTTTTTAGAGGCATTAGAGGTTGTATGTTACAGTTCAGTAGATATTTAAAGGTTGGAATTATATAAGAAGTCATGTATAAATTCAATTATGTGGCTTAACTTTCTCATATTTCACTTCATCATCCCTTTTTTGAATATTTTTTTGTACTGGATACTCATGTCAACTAGAAAATCAACAATTAGATCTTCCAGGTGTAACTGGAAAGCCATACATTTGGGATATTTATTTTTGGTCATTAGTAGCATATCATCTTCTTGTTGATCCTCTCTATAGATTTAGTCATGATCTTATTATTTGTACACTGACATACATCCTCTAGAGATTCCAATGATACAACCATCCCATTAGAAATAACATTCCATTATTTGGATCCTCTATCATAAAGATAAGGTTGGTTTATATGTCTATAGGACGTCACAAATTAACTGAGTTGGATACAAATCAAATCTGGAAATAGGTCAAGGATTCCAAAGACATGGACCATGGAAAAGGAAAAGGGAGCCATGTCTCTTCCCTTCCTGTATTTTATTTTTCTAAAATCAAACTAGATCAACTCTTTCAGCTCATTCTCTGACTTTGTTGACATACATAAGGTCAGTATATAAAGGAATGGTAGCATAATTTGATCTTCAAATATGTTAAATTGCACAAGTATTCCTCAAACAACTAAGATATGATAAGGTCGCATTTATGTTAGTAAGTGGTCTTCTAATTGGTTGCAACAAACTAAATATACTTCATTTACTATTGGAATGACAGTTTGATCATAAAGATTCTTCTATTGTGCATATGGACAGACTACCTACATTTTATGAAATTTTGTATAGTTATATTTACAAAGAAAGATACAATAATATTTACATTTCTTGATGCCAGGATTTATCGTGCATCCAAAAATTTAAACAAAAATTGAGAAGAATATGCTACGAGATAAATTTCCAATGGATGATGGAATGATCTCGCACAATTGATTACTAGCTATATTCACATCTTTTAATGCACCCATGTTCTAGAATAAATTATCTATGTCCCCTGTGATGGCATCATTTGATAGATAGAGAGATGTATAAAGAGAAGGAGAAGTAGTGTCTTGGTCATTGAATCTCATTGAAATACCACAACTAGCCAACCATATATCCACTAAAAAAATGTAGTTTGTAATCCAGTAAAAGATGACCTCAAATATTAGATTATTATGGGACAAATCAAGATTTTATAGACCAATGTTATTAAGCTCTGACAACAGTATGGATAGTCATAGGATATTACTAGAGAGATTAAGAAAAATATAATATACATAGTTGACAATTGAGGAAGGGTTTTTGTGAGATCATTGTTTAAAAAAATAAAAGTATCCCAGATATTCGACATTCACAAATAAATGAAGCAAGCAGAGGCATGAAAAGATGCCCAAGCAAGTAGGGATGCATCGCTTAGATAGTTTTCGAATAGAATGAGTGTGTGAAGTTTATAGTATTTTTAAAGAATGAGGATGCTCCCTATGAGCATGTTTTGGCATATACCCTAATAGTAAATGGATTCTTGATTGAGAAAGGAACATGGGAAGGCTTCAAATACAATATGAATAAATGCATTTGAATTGTTGATAATAACACTTAGTACATACATTAAAAGTACCGAGCAAAATATTTCAAGGATTTCTAAGCTTAATACAAAGTGCGAAAGCCAGTTTACAAATAAACTTGAAAGAACATTCAAGGATATTATAAAATTAGAATACATTCATCAGCAATTCTTTGAGATTAAACATCAAGGACAACAAACAAAGTATTAGATATCAATTGTAGCAACATAGCATATTTTTAATGAAAATGGTAGTTTTATTCAGTAAGTTCAAATATTTGTTTCCACAAAATCAAGATGCATTTTCATAAACTAAGAGAGGATTTTCTTCAGAATGGGCCAATATTCAAAAACCTCTCTCAGTTGTTACATAGGTATTATATTTTGGGATAATTTAAGTCATATTCATAGGGAAAGTTTCCATAATTTTAGTTTATTGTCTGAGTTATAAAGTTCAAAATCTGATTCAAATGATCTAGAGGTGCATATGATAAAATGAATACATGGATGTTGTCATGAACATGGTCAATTACAAATCCCTCTCTCATATTTCACATAGCTATCACCATTTGAAATATGCAGGTGGGGATTTGAAGCCTATTTTTCAGCAATCTGCTTCTTGAAATGAAGCAAGTCAGTTGTAAATGTTTCTATTTTTAGAGTTCAGTTAGATTTTGAATTCAAGACTAGGTAGAGGTTGTTTTAATATAAATTCATATGTATTTGATATACAATAGACAATATTAAAGAGGATGTTTTCTGTGGAAGCCTATGCAGTATAATAAATAAAATGCAATAAATGGTTTTTATTTATTATCAAAACTAATGAAAAAAATCAGAAATGTGAAAACTGAACATAGTGAAAACAATAGCAACAATACCGCATCAACAGGCCGAGAACACCATTTCCGACGATCAAAGAACAAGGGAAGCGTGAAGACCCAACCAGCAAGAACAATAAATCTCCAGGATGAGAATGTCAATAAGAGGTACACCACTACAAGCCCTCGCTAAACAAGAACCCATGACTGTAGAGAGATGTGACAACACCCCATCCCTAATCACCATAGAATAAAGGACAAAATATTTTTGAACAAGGAAAATGTAGAGCAGCATAAAGAGATGGCCCAAACTTAGTACTATACAATACTAATGGAACACATAGAGAACCATGAATATGGGCTTCAAATTTGAACATGCACTGTGAGGTATCCATTTTGTAGGTTCAGCTTCCAAAATATCATTTGCATTACTAAAAGTTGTATCTGAAAGGGGTTTCATCCATTTATTTCCAAGCATGCTATAATGTACCTCTTGCCATAAGATGATTTGGACACCTCCGCAGTAGAAGCTTCTGCATAGCCTATTATTTCCTCTCTCAGACCTCTTCACTCTCTATTCCACATGCAGTGGTTGGAAGGCCGAATCAAAATCCCCATTCATGTGCCATAACTCGTTTTCAAACTTTCTAAAAATTTATGGCGCTAAAAACTTTTGTTTTTAAATATTTTGATAGTTTGTTTTGGCGCTAAAACCCTTATCTTATAAAGTTATGGCTTCTAAAATCCATATTTTTGGTTTTCTTATCTAGATGTTTTTTTTTAAATTTTGATTTCTTTTTGTGTGTGTCTTTTTGTTTGTTTAGTTTATAAACATATAATAATACATATTTAAGCTACTATGGTCAAGTAAAGAAGCACGAGAATGTAAGTGTAATTTCAAATTTAGTGGTGGGAAAGGACAAACCTTTTGGTTTTTTTGGTGGTGTTATCTGATGTAATTTAGGTGTTAGTGATATAATCTAGGTGTAAGTGATATATTATACTTTTATTAAATTCATAAAAAATATTTTTAATGTTATTATGAACAACATAGTATATTTTAGTTTTGCAACAGTCTTGATGTTTTTTGTATTGGACCAATCTGTTAGACACCTTCAAATGTTTGGATACTAAAAATAGGTTGTATTCAATATAGAAAGATCTATCACTTCTTAAAATTAGAACATCTTGGGGGTATTTAGACAATGATGGAGTCAAAATATGAATTACAATCTATCTATTTTTGTCATCTTAAGAAAGAACAGAATCACGAAGCAGACATATCATCTAAGAGGGAATCAAACTAGCAGTCAACCTCCTAACTGGTTATTGCATATAGGGAAGGTGAAGAAATATCTAAGGTTTCTTCTTTACAAGATGGACCCTCTCTCAACCTATTCATCGATGGGGCCTACAACTATCCCATCATGTAATTTTTTCCTTGATAGCTCCTAACATAGAGGGCTAATGCATCTGCGTTGACCCATGTTATACATCGAAGCCATCATCAACACTATTTTCATTTATGGATTATGGGCTATATGTCAACACCTAGGTTGTGACGCATTGTCTAAATAGGAAAAGAAATACACAAGGAGAGTGTATCTAGGATCTATGATCCAAAAATAGTGAGTATGTCATGGTACACACTAGAAGTGTCTTTCCTAATACCCAAAGCCGAATGAGGAAAACTTGAAATAGTAATATGTGTGAAATAAATATAAGAATTAGAAGGGGAGTTATAATGGGTAGTGTGTCAACAACGGGATTGGGGACCTATTGTTGTGATTTGGATGCATACAACTGCGTGTTGGGATGGGGTAAAGACTAGAAAAATCGATGGGTTTGGGAGGACGTAGAGGTGGTCTATGCTTAGAAGTAGTGTTTTCCTTTGTCTATCTATAGAATCCCCTAGAGGAGGGGAGCACTAGAAAGAAGGAAGTGATCTATTGAGTAGAGGCCATTCATAACTATAAATGTCGTTGGAGGAGGGAATAAAGCAAATAGTAAACATGTTTTGTGGAAACTATGGCATGAACCTATCAATTCAAGGGCCTCATGCACACAATTCTTGATCTTTCTCCCAATAATTCCTTCAAAAACATTGATTTCCTAAAGTTTACAATATTCCATAGCTTTTATTGACTAAGGCTGATTGAGAGAGGATTGGCAAAAGAAACATTAACAGGGTTTCGTAAGCGTGGTTTTTTTGGATGTTTATGTCATGATTATCATGTTCAACCCCACTTTTCCCCATCTTTGGTTCCTCTTTTAGTCTAGAATTTCTCTAACCAACTCGATTTGGAGCGCTCCATACAAGTACAAGTACCAGAGTACAGTGTCCCTTTCCTTTTTAGAATTCATATGTATTTGTTTATGCTACTGTCAGACAAATTTGTGAAAAAACCTAGTTTAGAACTTCTATTAAAAAATATTAAGTGAAGCAAAGGTTGATTAGGATTTGTGTTGGTGGTACTCAATAATTTGGAAATTCAAGTGCCTGATGAAGACCAGGATTTTTTATGTGTCTAATTCTCAGTAATATAGTTCTTATTTGGGATTATATGTAGATAGAAATATAGAATGTGTCCAATATGTAAGCTAAGCAAAGAAATCACATGTCGTTTGTATATTGAGTGATTTGTGTTATTGTTGTATGGGTAGAATTAGAAAGAGGTATTTGCATTGAAGGCTTATGAGTTGGGGTCTTTATCAATGTCTGCTTAAAATTTGTGTGTGAGAACATAAAATTGAAAAAGTATAGATATTTACCTTTACTATGTACCTAGGGGGTGTGGTTGGAAAAGAATGGTGAACTATTTGATGGTAAGTTTAACGTCTCATGGTATACTATGGCCCTCCTCACTCGGGATCAAACCTCCCCAAGGAATGCTATATATCTTGTACTTTTCATCATGACATGACACCCCAGTGGGTGTCAATACTAATAAAATTGAGAAAAAAAATTTAACGTCTCACAATTGATAGAAACACAAAGCCTAAGCATCATATAAATCTTTAAACAAATGTCATTGGTGAAGTTAAAGAGAGTGGTGGTCCCATAAATTATTGAAAAATTTGTGCCATGGGCTTATATAGATAGGAAAACCCAAGGGGATCATTTTTGGGAGGCACAGGTGGTATTCTAAACTTCTTCAACTCAAATTTTATAAAGTTAATGGAACATATTGGGAGGGTACCAACAACAAAGAAAAATTGCTAGCTCTAAAATTGATATTAGCTTAGGCTGTTGGAAAAAGAGTTTAGAAGATTCATTTGATGAGTGACTCTATGATTATTATTAATTTGATGAAGGGATTAGTATAGCTGCAAGATATTATTCTCAATCCAATCTACATTGAATTTGTGTTACTAAAGCAAGGATCATCACACATCTATTAAGAAATGTTTTTTTTACAGGAATATAAGGCAAATTTATAATAAAAGAAAATTTGTGTCGTAATTAGTTCGAAAACAGAGATCCAAGGCTAGATCATCATATCCACAATGATCTTGGTATATCCCGAGTCTCGCTTCCATTTTCCATTTTCATAACCTAGAATATAAGAAAAAATATTTCATGTGCCCGACTAAAGCTAGAGGGCCATTCTCAAACTTGGTGGGAAAGTCCCACCGAGAAGCTTAGGTTGGAGAGATTTCCCAGTAACTAAGTGGGCGTTTTTTAAAAACCTCATTAATTCCTATTTATACCCTATTTTGTATAATGAGGACTAATGGACCTATCGGCATGAGTTCCAATAGAAGCAAGGGGAGAGTGTGCAACAATACACTACCTAGTTCAAAAAAATGGTCATTATGTTGGATATGTATACCATGAAATGAGAGCTACTCATCAAATATTTGGGGTTTCTAAATAGACATTTATGGAGGCAAGTGACTCTCTTTAAACCCATAAAAATTAATGAGGTATAGATAATATGGGTATGACTAAAGGACAACCAAGTGGTTGCAAAAAGAAAGGAAACCCAACTGCTTCCAAGGAGAAAACAAAAGTGGAAAGGAGAGGATAAGAACACAACAACCACTAAAAATAAATGCAAGGATCCAAATAACCATTTCAACCATTGTAATATATATGGTCCCACCAAATACAAGTGTTGGAAGATACATCTCGATGTGAATCCATAGAACCACAAGAAGAATATCGAGAATGCGAACATGCTAGTCATGGATTCAAGCAACCAGGTAGGAAGTAACCACATCATAAAATAGGAGTATATTCCTCCATAAATCACTTAATATACCATCTAAGGAGGTTTATGGAAAACAATCCCTATGCTTATATTTCTTTAAGGCCTTGGCTATTATTCATTTCTAATATTTAAATCTAGATTTAGAAGCTTTGGACCTGACTTTGTCAACATAGATTTGATATAATGTCCTTGATTTGATCAAATATCAGTTCATTTAGGTTAGCCAATCAAAACTTGGATTTCAATCTTTTCCAAGGCATTTAATTTTGAGTCTAGGAATCAAAATATTTCATACTATGTTGATGTCTTGACTCCTAAAAAATATCAAGATTCAGAGCCAATGTAAGCAGTGTTTCCCAAAACATTTCCTTCATGGAACAAAATAGTAGATTCTCTATAAAGGGAATATTTTGTGTACATGTTGCACGTAAATCATTATGAGGTTGTGTGGATCAATGATGGATCTCACTACGGCACATTACCCATGCAAATGAATATCCGGCCCACATGTTCCATATGTGTCATTTGTGAATATGGATGTATGCATCGTTAAGCAAACATTCTCCCATTATTAGTCACATGACTTCGATAAGGGTAGATGAGTCAGAATGGGGAAGTGAATTCTCCCAAACACTCTATGATAGAGTGGGGAGAATAGTCCCTAGATGACTAAAAATGAGACCGTACCTTCTCCTGGTAACTCTAAGATGGAGTGGGGATATTAGTCCCATGTGAAGTCCCTCATTGAGAGGGAAGGATAATTTTATAGTGACATTCTCTCGGACACTTTGTGACCGAGTGGGGAGATCTATTAGACACCCTGTGAAGGGGTGGAGAGACCACTGCATTGTCTCACACACTCTATGATGTTGTGGGGATATCTCTCAGACACCCTATGAAGGGGTGGAGAGGGAATTGCATTCTCCTAAACACTCTATGATGGAGTGAGGATATCTCTAGTACAACCTGTGAAGGGATGGATAGGCCACAACATTCTCTCAGACACTCTATGATAGAGTGGGGATATCTCTTGGACACTTTGTGAAGGGGTGGAGATGCCACTTCATTCTCTCGAACACTTTGTGATGGAGTGGGATATCTCTCAAACATCCTATGAAGGGATGGAGAGACCAACACATTCTCCTAGAGACTCTATGACTGAGTGAGGATATCTGTTGGACATCATGTGTTGTGATAGATAAATTTAGTGAATTCTCCTAGACACTCTTAGTAGGAGTGGGGAGATCTCTAAGACACCCTGCGATGGGGTGGAGAGACTGGTGCATATAACTAGTGCATACTGGTGCGTGCTAGCACATATTACATTAGGTTGTCCAATGGAATGGATTGATTTGGTGTATGTGGACCCACGAACCTACTGGGTTGAGTTGTTGACTCCTTGATAGAATAAGTTGAGTTGTTAAATGTAGGTTCCCAAATGGAAAGGGTTGATTTGGTGCATATTGGCTCCTCGATGGACTGGGTTGAGTTATTAACACTTCTCGATGGACTGATACTGTGTTGGAAGAACTTGCTTGTGATATAGAGATGTTAGAGACATTATTTAGTTACAAATGATATCCATACGTAATGTTCTAGTATGATGATTCTTCCCTGGCTAAGAGGGATTGTTGATGTAGTAGTTTTGTGAGGCATCCTCACTAAGTCATCCTTAGAAAATATGATAATAAACAATGATTATTATGCATAAAAGAAAAGTGAGAACAAATTAAGTGTGCAATTTGGCCTCAGTTAAAATCAACAAGAAAACATATATTCAACTATAAATAACATGGCACGTCACTCATTTTCACCAAACCAAGTTCAGTCCTCTCAAGGAAGAAGTTCGCTACTAGTTAGAAGAAGTATTTTTCAGGGTTTCCTATCTTTGAAGAGTTTCGCCTTTGTTCTTTGGGTTTATTGATCTTCTGCTAAATGTAATTACTATGTATTTAGATGTATGTTGTACTTTCAACTAATATCTCTATCACAAGAATGTTGTGTTTTATCCCTTGTGGTTTTCCAGGTCAAAATATTGTGTCTATTATTTCTATGCTTGGACGTTGTTGTTTTAGTGATCCTACTATATATTATACTACATATAATATTTCAATCATAGTTCTACCTTTAAAAACTATAAGGTAACACTACAACAAAATACCCTTTTGGGGGTGTTTTTGGCTTGTGGCAATTTTGCTAAACGCCCCCCCCCCNCATCACATCACATGATGTCCAAGAGATCTACCCACTTAGTCATAACATGTCCAAGAGCATGTGTTGGTCTCTCCATCCCTTCACAGAATGTCCCAGAGATATCCCACTCTATCAAAAACTGTTCAGGAGAATGCAGTGGCCTCTCCATCCATTCACAAGGTGTCCAAGATATATCCCCACTCTATCATAGAGTGTCTGAGATAATGTTGTGTCATATCCACCCCTTCACAGGTTGTTCTAGATATATCCTCACTCCATCACAGAGTGTTTGGGAGAATGCAATGGCCTCTCCACCCCTTCACAGGGTGTCTGGGATATCTCCCCACAACATCATAGAGTGTATGAGACAATGCAATGGTGTCTCCACCCCTTTACAGGGTGTCCAAGAGATATCCCCACTCAGTCATAATGTGTTCGAGAGAATGTCATTATAAAATCATCCTTCCCTCTCAACGAGGGAGTTAACATGGGACTAACATCCCCACTCCATCACAGAGTTACCAGGAGAAGGTACTGTCCCTTTTTAGTCATCCAGTGAGTATTATCCCCACTCTATCATAGAGTGTTTGGGAGAATTCACTGCCCCATTCTGACTCATCTACCCTTAGCCAAGTCATGTGACTAATACTGGGAGAATGTTTGCTTGATGTTGCATACATCCATCTTCACAAATGGAACATATGGAACATGTGGGACGAATATTGATTTCCATGGGTAATGTGGTGTAGTGAGATCCATCATTGATGCACACAACCTCATAATGCTTTCCATGCAACACATGTACACCAAATATTCCCTTTATAGAGAATCTACTATTTTTTTCCCTGAAGGAAAATATTTTGGGAAACACTCCTTGCATTGGCTCTGAACCTTGATATTTTTTAGGAGTTGAGACATCAACATAGTATGAAATATTTTGATTCCTAGACTCAAAATTGAATGCCTTGGAAAATATTGAAATCCAACTTTTGATTGGCTAACCTAAACAAGCTGATATTTGATCAAATCAAGGACATTATCTCAAATCTATGTGGACAAAGTTAGACCCAAAGCTTCTAAATCTAGATTCAAATATTAGAAATGAATAATAGCCAAGGCCTTAAAGAAATATAAGAACAAGGATTTTTTTCATAAACCTTTTTAGATGGTAAATTAAATGATTTATGGTGTAATATTCTCTTATTTTACGATGTGGTTACTCCCTACCTGGTTGCTTGAATCCACAAATAGCATGTTCGTATTCTTGGTATTCTTCTTGTGGTTCTATGGATTCACATTGGGATGTATCTTCCAACACTTATATTTGGTGGGACCATATATATTACAATGGTTGAAATGGTTATTTGGATCCTTGCATTGATTTGTAGTGGTTGATGTGTTCTTATCCTCTCGCTTCCACTTTTGTTTTCTCCTTGGAAGCATATTAGTTTCCTTTATTTTTGGAACCACTTGGTTGTCCTTTAGCCATACCCATATTCTCCATATATTGTGCTTGCACACATACCTCATTAATTTTCATGGGTTTAAAGAGAGTCACTTGCATCCATAAGTGTCTATTTAGACACCCCAAATATTTGATGATTAACTCTTGTTTCTTGGTATATATATCCAACATAATGGCAATTTTTTTTAACTAGGTAGTGTATTGTTGCACACTCTCCCCTTGCCTTTATTGGAACTCATGCAAATAGGTCCATTAGTCCTCTTTGTACCAAATACGGTGAAACAAGGAATTAATGAGGGTTTTAAACAACTCCCACTTAGTTACTATGAAATCCCTCCAACCTTAGCGTCTCGGTGTGACTTTCCCACCAAGTTTGAGAATGGCCCTCTAGATTTAGTTGGGCACATGAAATATTTTTCTGAAATTCTGGGTTATGAAAATTGAAAATGGAAGTGAGACTTGGGATATAGCAAGCTCATTGTGGTTGTGATGAACTAGCCTTGGGTCTTTGTTTTCAATTGTAATTACGACACAACTTTTTTTAATATAAATTTGTCTTTTATTCCTAAAAAAAGACATTTCTTAATAGATCTGTGAGAATCCTTTCTTTAGTAACACAACTTCAATCTAGATTGGACTGAGAAGAATTTATTGCACATGTACCAATCCATTCATCAAATTATTAATAACAATAGAGTCACTCATCAAATGAATCTTCTAAACTCTTTTTCCAACAACCTAAGCTAAGATCAATTTTAGAGCTAGAATTTTTTTTTGTTGTTGGTACCCTCCCAATATGTGCCATTAAATTTATAAAATTTGAGTTTAAGAAGTTTAGAATACCACCTATGCATCCCACAAAAGGCTCCCCTTGGGTTGTCCCATCGATATAAGCCCATGGCACAAATCTTTCAATAATTTACGGGACAACCACTCTCTTTCCTTTCACTAATGACTTTTGTTTAAAGCTTTCTATGATGCTTAGGCTTTGTGTTGCTATCAATTGTGAGGAGTTAAATTATTTTTTTTCTCAATTTTATTAGTACTGACCCCCACTAAGGTTTTATCCTCAGTGAGAAGGGCCATAGTCTACAATAATACATTAAACTTACCATCAAATAGTTCATCGTTCTTTTCTAGCCACACACCCTAGGTACATAATAAAGGTAAATCTCTATACTTTTTCAATTTTATGTTCACACACAAATTTTAAGCAGTCAATTTTATGTTCACACACAAATTTTAAGCAGACATTGTTAAAGACCCCAACCCATAAGCCTTTGATACAAATACCTCTTTCTAATTCTACCCATACAACAATAACAAAAATCACTCAATATACAAATGACAAGCGATTTATTTGCTTACCTTACATGTTGGACACCTTCTAGATTTTTATCTACATATAATCCCAAATAAGAACTATATTACTGAGCATTAGACACATAAAAATATTGGTCTTCATCAGCCACTTTAATTTCCAAATTATTGAGTACCACCAACACAAATCCTACTCAACCTTTGATTTCCTTAAGATTTTGCAACAGAAGTCCTAGACTAGGTTGTATCACGAATTCGTTGGATAATAGAATAAACAAATACATGAATTCTAAAAAGGCTATGGAAATCGTACTCTCGTACTTGTACTTGTATGGAGCGCTCCAACTCTTGTTGGTTAGAGAAATCCTAGACAAAAAGAGGGACCACAGATGGGGAAAAGTGGGATTGAACATGATAACCATGACATAAACATCCAAAAAAACCACACTTAGGAAACCCTGTTAATGCTTCTTTTGTCAGTCCTTTCTCAGTTGGTGTTAGTCAATAAAATCTATGGAAATATTGTGAACATTAGGAAATCAATGTTTTTGATGTAATTATTGTGAGAAAGATCAAGAATTGTGTGCATGAGGCTCCTCAATTGATAGGTTCATGCCATATCTTCAAAAAAACATGTTTACTATTTGCTTCGTTCCCTCCTCCAGCTACATTTGTAGTTGGTACCAGCCTCCACTCAACAAATCACTTCATTCTTTCTAGTGCTCCCCTCCTCTAGGGGCTTCTAGAGATCGAAAAATGATGACACTGCTTCTGACCATGGACCACCTCTGCGTCCTCCCAACCCCATCGATTTTGCTAGTCTTGACCCCATCCCAACACTCAATTTTATGCATCCAAATCACAACAATGGGCTCCCCACTCCCGGCGTCGACGTGCTACCCATTATATCTCCCTTTCTAGTTCTTATAGTTCTTTCAGACATATTACTATTTCAAGTTTTCCTCATTCATATTCGGATATTAGGAGAGACACTTCCAATGTGTACCATGACATACTCGCTATTTTGGATCATAGATCCCAAATCCACTCTCCTTGTATATTTCTTTCCCTATTTAGACAATGTGTCACGACCTAGGAGTTGACATATATCCCATAATCCATAAATGAAAATATTGTTGATGATGACTTCGATGTACAACATGGGCCAACGCAGATGCATTATCCCTCTATGTTAGGAGCTAACAAGGCCAAAATTACATGATGGGATAGTTGCAGGCCACATCGATGAACATATTGAGAGAAGGTCCATCTTGTAAATAAGAAACCTTAGATAGTTCTTCACCTTCCCTATATGCAATAACCAATAAAGAGGTTTACTGCTAGTTTGATGCCCTCTTGGATGATATGTCTGCTTCTTGATTGTTTTCTCTCTTGAGATGAAAAAACTAGATAGATTGTAATTCATATTTGACTCCATCATTTTCTAAATACCCCCTAAGAGTTTCTATTTCAAGAAGTGATAGATCTTTCTAGATTGAATACAATCTAGTTTTAGTCTCCAAACATTTGAAGGTATCTAACACATTGCTCCAATATAAAAAAACGTCAATATTGTTGCAAAACTAAACTCTACCATGTTGTTCATAATAACATTAAAAATAATTTATATGAATTTAATAAAATTAGAATTATGTCTACTCACTAACACCTAGATTATATCACTAACACCTAAATTGCATCAGATAACACCACCAAAAAACCAAAAGGTTTTTCCTTTCCCACCACTAAATTTGAAACAACACTTACATTCTCATGCTTCTTTACTTGACCATAGTACCTTAAATATATATTATTATATATTTATAAACTAAACCAACAAAAATACACACACACACACACACATATACAAAACCATCAAGATAAAAAAAAAGCGCCACAACTCCCATCAAAATATTTAAAAACAAAAGGTTTTTGCGCCACAAATTTTTATAAAGTTTGAAAACGAGTTATGGCACATGAATAGTGGTTTTGATCCAGCCTTCCTACCACTCCATGTGGAACAGAGAGTGAAGAGGTCCGAGAGAGGAAAGAACAGGGTATGCAGGAGCTTCTACTGCGGAGGCATCCAAATCGTTTTATGGAAAGAGGTACATTAAAGAATGCTTGGAAAGAAATGGCTGAAACCCTTTCAGATACAAATTTTAGTACTGCAAATGATATTTTCGAAGCTGAACCTACAAAATGGATAGCTCATAGTGCATGTTCAAATTCGAAACCTGGATTCATGGTTCTCCGCGTGTTCCATTATTGTTGTATAGTACTAAGTTTGCGGTGACTCTTTATGTTGCTCTATGTTTTCCTTGTTCAAAAATCATGTGCCCTGTCTTCTTCGGTGATTAGGGATGGGGTGTTGTTGCATCTGTCTATGGTCCTCAGTTCTTGGTTCTGCAAGGGACGATAGTCCTGTACCTATTGTTGACATTCTTAGCCTGGAGATTTATTACTCTTGCTGGAGGGGTATTCATGCTTCCCCTGTGCTTTGTTCATTGGAAATGGTGTTCTCGATCTATTGATGCGGTATGGTTTCTATTGTTTTAAATATGTTTCGGTTTCACATTTCTGGTTGTTTTCATTAGTTTTGATAATCAATAAAAATCATTGATTGTATTTGTTTTATTATACTGCATAGACTTCCACGGAAAACATCCTCTTGAATCCTGTCTAGTGTATATCAAATACATATGAATTTATATTAAAACATCCTCTACCTAGTCTTGAATTCGAAATCTAACTAAACTCTAAAAATAGAACCAGTTACAACTGATTTGCTTCATTTCAAGAAGCGGACTACTGAAAAATACGCTTTAAATCCCCATATGCATATCTCAAATGGTGACATCTATGTGAAATATGAGAGAGGTTTTTTTAATTGACCATGTGCTCAAAAAAACACATGTCTTCATTTTCTCAGATGCACCTCCTGATCATTGGAATTGGATTTTGAATTTGATGACTCACACACTAAACTAAAATTCTGGAAAATTTCCCTGTGAAGATGACTTAAATTATTCCAAACTCTAATACTTGTGTAACAAATGAGATGGTTTTTTTAATATTGGCCCATTATGAATAAAATCCTCTCTCAGTTTCTAAAAATTCATCTTGATTTGGCAGAAACAACTCTTTGAACTTAATGACTAAAACAATCATTTTCATTAAAAATATAGGCTCTGTTGCTACAATTGATATCTGATCCTTTGTTTGTTGATCTTGATGTTGAATCTAGAACACTTGTTTATGATGGTCTTCTGATTGTATAATATCCTTGAATTTTCTTTCAACTTTATTTGTAAACTATCTTTCGCACTCTTTCTTATTCTTAGAAATTCTTGAAATATTTTCCCCGATACTTTTAATGTATGTACTAAGTGTTATTCTCAACAAGTCAAATGCACTTACTCATATTGTATTTGAATCCTTCCCAAATTCCTTCCTCAATCGAGAATCCATTTACTATTAGGGTATATTCCAAAACATGCCCATAGGGAGCATCCTCGTTCTTTAAAAATCATATAAACTTCACACCCTCATTCTATCCAAAAACAATATAAGCGATGACATCCCTGCTTGATTGGGAAGATTTTAATGCCTCTTCTTGCTTCATTTATTTATGAATGTCCAATATCTGGGATACTTGGATCTCTCAAACAACGATCTCACAAAAACCCTTCCTCAATCGTCGACTATATATATTATATTTTTCTTAATCTCTCCAGTAATATCCTATGACTATCCATACAGCTATCAGAGCTTAATAACATTGTTCTAGAAACTCTTGATTTGTCCCATAATAATCTAAGCTTTGAGTTCATCCTGGATTAGATTACAAACTCCAGTTTTTTAGTGGATCTACGGTTGGTTGGTTGTGGTATTTCAATGAGATTCAATGACCAAGACATTGCTTCTCCTTCTCTTTATACATCTCTCTATCTATCCAACGACGCCATCATATGGGACATAGATAATCTATTATAGAACATGGGTGTACTAGAAGATGTGAATCTATCTAGTAATCAATTGTGCAAGAGCATTCCATCATCCATTGGAACTTTCTCTTGTAGCATATTCTTCTCAATTTTAGTTTAAATTTTTGGATGCACTATAAATCCTGGAATCAAGAAATGTAAATATTATTGTATCTTTCTTTGCAAATATAACTATAAAAAATTTCATAAAATGTTGGTAGTCTGTCCATATCCACAATAAAAAGAATTTCTATGATCAAGTTGTCATTCCAATAGTAAATGAAGTATATTTAGTTTGTTGCAACCAATTAGAATACCACTTGCTCACATAAATGTGGCCTTCTCAAATATTAGTTGTTTGAGGAATACTTGTGCAATTTAAAATATCAGAAGATAAAATTATGCTACCATTCCTTTAGAGAGTGGACTTGTGTATGTCAATAAAGTCACAGAATGAGCTAAAAGAGTTGATCTTGTTTGATTTTAGAAAAATAAAATACAGGAAGGGAAGAGGCATGACTCCCTTTTCCTTTTCCATGGCCCATGTCTTTGGAATCCTTGACCTATTTCCAGATTTGATTTGTATCCAACTCAGTTAATTTGTGAGTTCCTATAGACATATAAATCAACCTTATCTTTATGATAGAGGACACAAATATGGGAATTTTATTTCAAGTGGGATGGTTGTGTCATTGGAATCTCAAGAGGATGTATGTCAGTGTACAAATAATAAGATAGCGGCTAAATCTATAGAGAGGATCAATAAGAAGATGATCTGTTGCTAATGACCACAAATAAATGTCCCAAATGTATGGTTTTCCAGTTACACTTCGAAGATCTAATTGTTGTGTTTCTAGTTGACGTCAACATCCAGTACAAAGAAATATTCAAAAAAGGGGTGATGAAGTGAAAATTGAGATAGTTAAGCCACATAATTGAATTTATGTATGAATTCTTATATAGTTTGATCCTTTAAATATCTATTGAATTGTAGCATACAACCTCTAATGCCTCTAAAAACATGTGATAACCCTTCTAATAAATCATTGGTCTCACCTGCTCCATTTGTAATCATTGCTGGGCATTTCCTCTTAGCTTGAGACAATACATTGTCTTTTGACAATGTTGATAGAGCCCCCTTGATAAATTGTTTTATCCTTAAAGTACTAGATGTGGAAGTATTCTAGGGCCATCCCATGAAGCTTTTTTGGGGGTAGATCATTGCACTGAATAAATATTTGACAATAATCTATTCCTCAAATAGCATTTGAAGGTCAATCCCCTTAATACTATTTACAGTTTCAGATATGGTATGGCCAACTTTAATTTTCACCCTCTGTAGCCAACATCAACATAGTTATCAAAAAGTGGTTGAGTAACTTTAGAGGAAACATAGTGATTACTTGAATTTGATGCACTATGAGACTTTGACTTCTTTGATTTTGTTTGATAGTAATATTCTCTGAAAACTCTTTTTTAGCAGGAACATTCTCATTCCTGGGAAAGGAACTAAATTCGCTCTCCTCTCCATTATTTTTGTAGTTTTTCAAATGTCAATCATAGTTATATGTGCAACAGTGGGGTCTGCCAAATACGATGGATCTAGAATCAAGTGAAGAAGGTAAAATAAGATCAGAGAGACTTCAATTGGAGGGACACTTAGTGGGGATAGAGAAGCAACAATTTCCAAGGACACTTAATGGGGATATAGAAGTAGCAATTGCCAGGGACACTTTTGAAGGAATGCTAGAGACGTTGTCAAGGATGGAGGAAAGTATTGGAAGAACCTCACATCATGCTATTAACTGTCCAAAATATAGCCTTGATGGTTAGGTAAGATTGATATCTGTTATTTTCTAGTATGGTAAACAAGCAGCTCATTTTATTTTTGCTTACTATGGTTTTTTTTACTTTTAGAAAATTAAGGATGAAAATTTTCAAGGATTATACTGAAGAATGGATATCTTGCATGTGGATCATTTTTGCATTCATAGTGACTTATGACAATCCTATACATTGGGTATTTTTCCCTACATTAACTTATTTTTCAATGTCTTTTTAGTTAGAACTTGAAACCTCTTACATATGGATGTGGATACTATATCAAAAGACCAAACTATTGTCTTCAGCAAGATGCACAATATCCCCTTCCATTCTCTAATACCCAATGGTCTCTTGTTCGCCATGGGATTTACCTATCCTCCCTGGAATTGATTGTCTATGCAGTCATATTTTTTACACAGTCATACTTTATTTTTCTTTAAATTTCCAGCCCTGTCTTTTGCACTTTTGAACACCATAATAAAGACGTGACACCATGGCTGGATAACCAGATCACCAAAGAAAGTCCCCATGCCTTTGGATTAATTTATTGGATCAAGGAAAATAGTTGGTGGGAATTTGAAAATATCCTTCTATAACTACTTTTAACACTAGGAATATTTCATTTATTTTTTACAGGCAAACATTTTTTTCTCCAACTTGGCAAATCCATATCTTACATTTGTGTTTGCCATATTAGGATATGATACTATGGATAGATGGATAGCTCATCAGAGAAGAGAATCATACAGTTTAAATGATTTATTGGCACACACATATCCTCTAGCGGGCATTTCAAAATGGCTTCTCAGACAAAAAAAATCAATTTGGAAAATTTATATTTCACACATGTGATCTTTATTATAGATATTGAACCCAGGGATAGATAGACAAATTAGCAGATTATAGACCCACACCTTTGGATGAAATTACTACACAACCACATCCTATGGCATGCATTTCCAAACCACCTCTTCAATTCCTGTTTTTAACACTTAGACACATTTCGATAGTTCATCTTTGGTGGCCATTATGATTTTTCTCATCTTGACAGATGTATTCCTTACACATGTGATCACCAAAAATAAAACTAAAACCATGGATAGGTATAAAAATATCCAAGGAACATACCCATGTCATCTGATGAATTTTTGGGCACAGGAACAACATGTGTCACACATTTCTAAATGACCATTTATTACTGGTTTTAACACTTGGACAACTGTGCCATTTTCAAGGTGAAATTTTTATTTCACAAAAACCATGAAACAATGTCACCATATGATGTAGAATATCTTAGAAAGCACAACATAACTCATTTCACCTTCAAAAAAATCTTCCTCTAACCTTGGCATGCATTTTAGTGACCTTGGTGCAGAAAACTGCATGAACCCCTATTTTGCCAGATCTGTAACTTTCTCCACAAACACTCTTAAGACAAACTGAGACCATGGTTAGATATCTAGGTAAACAAGCTACAACCTTATAAGATTGGGCATGCATTTTCCTTAAGATATGAATTCTTGTGGTTATTTTCCCAATGCAATTTTGATTAATTTTCCCAAAAAGACTTGTTTGGCAGACCGATATCTTTTTCTTCAATCACTTTTTATGAGAAATGAAACCATGGTTATATAGGTACTTCAACAAGCTACAACATGGAAGGTCATGGTGTGAATTTAATTTTACCTATGAATTATGGTAGACATTTTCATAAGGCAACTGCCTTAGAGCAATTTTTCATCACTTAGTCAATTTTTCATCACTTGGTCAATCTTGGATTGATTGTCTGTGTTGTCATGTTTTTTACACAGTCATACTTTATTTTTCTTTAAATTTGCAGCCCTATCTTTTTCACTAGTGAACACTAGAATAAAGATGTGAGACCATGGTTGGATAGCCATATCACGAAAGAACATCCCCATGCCTTTGGATTAATTTGTTGGCTCAAGGACAATAGTTGGTGGGAATTTGAAAATACCCTATTGTAACCGGTTTTAACACTTAGGAAGATTCCATTTATTTTTAACAGGAAATCATTTTTTCTCCCCAGCTTGGAAAATCCATATCTCATACGTGTGTTCACCAGATTAGGATCTGCTACTATGGATAGATGGATAGATCATCGAAGAAGAGACTCATACTTTTTAATATATTTATTGGCACACACATAGCCTCTGGAGGGAATTTTTTTTTTTCCGTTAAGTTCCCTGTGACTTGTTGGGCGAACCTTTGGTCTGAGAAACCATGATCCAGGGGCATATAAGCTATCAAAATCACTCAAGGATCGCACCCGGCCTCGCTGCACCAACCCTTAGCATGGTTCGACTTAAATGTCGCCTTCCAGGAGAAGCGGGTTTTGATCCTGGGACACCAAGCAAATGGAACCCCTCTTTACTGTTTTCTCTACCGAAATTTGACACCTCTGGCAAAAATTTCAAAATGGCTTCTCAGACATATTTTTTTTCAATTTGGAAAATTTATATTTCACACATGTAATCTTTATTACGGATACTGAACCCAGGGATAGATAGACAAGTTACCAGATAAAAGACCCACACCTTTGGATGAAATTATCTACACAACCACATCCTATGACGTGCATTTCCAAACCACCTCTTCAATTCCTTTTTTAACACTTGGAAACATTTTCATAGTTCATCTTTGGTGGCCATTATGATTTTTCTCATTTTGATAGATGTATTCCTTGCACATGTGATCACCAAAAAGGATACTAAAACCATGGATAGGTAGACAGATATCCAAGGAATAGACCCATGTCATCTGATGAATTTTTGGGCACAGGAACAACATGTGGTAGGAATTTCTAAATGACCTTTTATTACTGGTTTCAACACTTGGACAATTGTGCCATTTTCAAGGTTCTTTTTTATTTCACCAAAACCATGAACCAATGTCACCCGATTATGTAGAATATATCACTAAGCACAACACAACTCATTTCCCCTTCAGAATATTATTTTTATGACCTAGGCGTGCATTTTAGTGAACTTGGTGCACAAAGCTGCCTGAACCCCTGTTTTGGCAGATCCACAACTTTCTCCACAAACACTCTTAAAACAAACTAAGACCATGGTTAGATATCTAGGTAAACAAGCTAACTCCTTACAGGATGGGGTGTGCATTATTATTAAGCTATGAATTATGGTGGTCATTTTCCCAAGGCAATTTTGATTAATTTTCCCAAAAATACTTGTTTTGGCAGACCCATATCTTTTTCTTCAAGCAATTTTTATGAGAAATGAAACCATGGTTAGATAGGTACTTCAACAATATATGGCATGGCAGGTCAGGGTGGGAATTTACTTTTACCTATGAATTATGGTGGACATTTTCATAAGGCAACTGCTTTAGGGCAATTTTTCATTACTTAGTCAATTTTTCATCACTTAGTCAATCTTGGATTGATTGTCTATGCAGTCATATTTTTTACACAGTTTTATTATTTACAGTCATATTTTACACAATCATATTAGCATTTCTCCACGGGGACTTATCCCCAAGGGTTGGGAACGTGTTTCCCGTGTTTCCTACATCCCCGAGACAGAGGAACAGTGGGAGAAACATTTCTATGTTAATATTTCCCATTTCCCCAATCCTTAAATGGTTCTATCTCAATGGTAGAGCACCTACTTTACAAGTAGGAGGTTGAAGGTTTGATTCCTTTGTGCTGTAATGATATTGCAATATTGATGTTTTAAATAAAATATATTGTATTATGATTTATTATGGCTAAGAGGGGGCTTCTAATATGACTTCATATGTTACTACAAGGGGGGTTCAAAAATTCCCTTGTATGTTACAAGGAGTGGGGTTCAAAACCCCCCCTGTAATTTTATATATTGAGGGGGCTTCATAACCACCCCCAAAGGTTTGTAAAGTGTTTTACGGGGGGTTTCGAACAACCTCCGTAGCTACCTGCGATGGGGGTTTAAAACCACCCCCAAAACATTGTAATAAATAATTTTAAGGGAGGTTTTGAACCATCCCCATAGGTACCTACGAGGGGGGTTTATAACCACCCTTAAAAGTGATTTTTCGGGGGGGTTTAGGACTTCCCCCAAAAGTTAAAAAGTTCCTTTTGGGGGGATTTAGAACTGCCCCCAAAAGTACAAAATTTACTTTTGGTAGGGGGGTTTAGAACTGCCCCCAAAATTCCAAAATTGAATTTTGGAGGGGGTTTAGAACCGCCCCTAAAATTCCAAAAGTGACTTTTGGGGGGGGGGGGGTTAGAACTGCCCCCATAAGTCACTTTTGGGGGCGGTTTAGAACTACCACCAAAAGTTACTTTCGGGGGGGTTTAGAACCACCCCCAAAAGTCACTTTTAGGGGTAGTTTTCGGGGGGTTCATAACTGCCCCTAAAAGTAAAACCTTTTAGCCTCGGTGCTATTAGGGGCGGTTTCGTAAAGACCACCTCCAAAGCCAAAACTGCCCCAAAAAGTGACTTTTGGAGGTGGAAGAGAACCGCCCCTAAAATTCTAATTTGTTGTAGTGTAAACCTTTAGGGGGGGGGTCTTTCCAACCCCCTCTGAAAAGTCATGTTGAAATTTGGGGGGGGGGGGGGGGGTGGGGTTATTAAAACAGCCCCCAAAAGTATTTAGAATTGGACTTCTTGGGGGGGGGGGTTAAAAAACCACCCCCGAAATATCTAAAAATTAGACTTTTTGGAGGGGGGGTGGTTTAAAACCACCCCCAAAAGTCCTGAGAATTGGGCTTTGAGGGGGGTTTTAAATACTGCCCCCAAAAGTCCAATTTTTGGGACTTTTGAAGCGGGTTCTTAAGAACTGCCCCCAAAGACCTAAAACAAAATTTTATTTTTTTTTTGGGGGGGGGTGTGGTTACCAAAAACGCCGCAAGCCAAAACCTCCCCCAAAAGGGTATTTTGTTGTAGTTTCTATTTGATTGATAGATGAGTATAGGAATCAACTGTAAAATAAAGCGAGGTTCTTGTTATCTTTATAAAACCCTAAAATATGGCCGTGATTTTTGTAAAAACATTTGATATTGTTAATAGCATACATGGTAGTTTTATTATTCAAATTTTTGTTTTGTATTTAATCTACAACCTAAGATATTTTGGTTGTGGAGTCTTTATCCTATACTGTAATATTTTGAGACGAGGGTCGTAAGGCCTCTGTTAGAGTTAACTATGGTTTAGACTTACTTCTTGTAAAGGTTTTAGAGAGACTCTATGAGGGCATACAAAATTCCTTGTAGACCTTTCTTATATTTAAATCTTTGTTGTAATAGGTCTTCTCCAATATCTGCTCTATTTGTTAGTTTCTTTTACAATTTATAAATGTTTATGATATTATGGCCATGAGGCCATTTTCACTCCTACAACGTTTAAAGAAGACCATAGGGCCATTTAAAAAGATAAAACTCTTTTTTTGGAAGTAAATAACATTAAACCCTAAGGTTGTCTATAACCTTCTTCTGTAAGAAAAATGTTGTAGATAACAATGTCAACTTGGTCTGTAGCCTGTAACCAGTGCTACGGTATGTCGATCATCTCAATTCATTTTTATTAATTTTTTTAAGAAACTAGCTGCATTGTTTTAGAAAAAATCTATGGAACCTAACTCAGTTAATAATTATAATTTGAAGCTTTGGTTATCCTAAAATATTTCTAGAGTTTGTTTTATGGAGATAGGAATCGACCCTAGAAAGATTATTATAAAATCAAAGATACTAAGGAGGAAAATTGGATCGAAACATTGTATTTCTTATAAGTTCCAGGTTAAGCTTAATTCTGTATAAATATTATTTTATTGTCAAACCCTAATTAGTTTACAGTGTTGTAGAAAAGTTATGTTCTTAAGTGAATCTCTCTCTCTCTCTCTCTCTCTCTCTCTCTCTCTCTCTCTCTCTATACATACATATATATATATATATATATTCTCATATTTGAACATCTANCTGTATTTTTTTTCTATAGGAATTTCACTTACTGCGTTACATATATTTACTTGACTCTAAACTTAGTCTACCATAATTTATATCACTTTTACTAACATTTTACTAGTTTGTAATGCCAGTAGAGATACTCTAAAACTGATATAAAGAAGAACATCATTTAGGTTATGAAATATTTTACAGAAAATACTAAATCAGCAGAACTATCCTTTAATTTGAGTACTAATAAATGTAGTTTTCCTAATAGATTCCAGATAAAGAAATCACAATATATCCAATCATCCTAATTAATGTTACTGAGCATATTCCAAATAAAAATACAGTTTCAGAAATTAAATAACAATTGAACCTAGATAAAATGCAAAAGGGTACAAAGACCCAAAGGAGACTATTCCACCCAACCTTCTCCTGAAGCAGCCAATATTACTTGCTTAGGACCCTCAAGCCTGTTCACTAAACCACTCGGAAGAATATTCTTGAATATAGCCCACACAACAAACTTGTTGTAAATTAGCACTCGGTCGAAGACTTGGCTCAACAATTCTACTTTAGATCCCCTCATCAAATTCCTTATGTTCCTCACTTTCCAGTTTGTAGCAATCACAAGGTTCATTCACTTAAAAATATGAATGAGTAGTGATCCTCCTGCTCAATTTGATGGTATTTATAAGATTGCCTAGGTATTTGGGTCAGTTTTGGAATTAAATGAGACACCAGCTCAGTTCCCCCTCTCAGGGAACATGACCACTTTTTTAGGGATTATGCTCCTGCAACAACTAGAAAGTGAAATGCTAGTGCTACCACTTGTCAACCAGCCTTCTACAGTTGCTCCTTTATCCTAGTGTCTCTTCTTTTTAATTATTAAAATAACTAATTATTCAATTACAATCATCCTTGAACAACTTGATCATAAAACTTTATAATAAATTTAACATAATGTTTTTTCTGAAATAAATAATAAATTTTTATTTTTCAGTTATGGGTATGTTACAGTTTTAAAGGTCACTTAATCTACCTTGTTTTTTTTTGTGTCATTGTGTAGCCTTTTTATGTTGAGGTGCATAATTATCATGAGAGTACCTCCTTCAAGGCATAGATTGCTTTAAGGGTCCCTTTTAGGGTATATTGTTTAGCCTCTTAACTTACCCAAGGGATTGGTTTTGTTCTAAGGAAATATTGTATTTGTTTCCTCTTCTAGGTTGGGTTCCTCCCTTCCCTATATCCCTCCTTATTCCCATTAAAATTTAGAACCCACACAAATTCCTTCCCCTTCCTTGATATGAGGAGATGTCTAAATGGGTTATAACCTAAAGGTGATTCTCCTAATGACTAACAAAATGGGGAGGGTCCCTTCCCAAAAATATGGAATAGATTTTAAACCGCCAACTATATTAGAATCATTTTTCAAAAACTAAGAATAACTAGAAGACACTCCCTTCCCCTCCTCACATTTTTCCTCTTCATATCCTTCTTTCTAGAGACTTCTTTATACAATTGTATACCATGATTCAAGAGGTAGGGTAACATATACATTTTCTAAACTCACTTGGATTTTGTGAGCGCAAAATAGGCCACCAACTTCATTATAATTATGTGCAAGGGAGGATACTATTGTTTGAGTCCTAAAACTTGTGTTATATCACATTCATCACTTCCACTACTCAGGGCCTTAAATTTTTCACAAAGTCCACTTCATCAGATGCTAAAATTGGTTCCTATCCTCTTTTTCAATCCTTTGAGGCGTAAGCTTCAAATTTCATCTGCTTTCCATCCTGTAGACCTTTACCATTATTCCTCCATGTCTTATGCTAAAACAACTTAGTGGGAAATGCCTCTTTTTCTGCCTCTATAGCTGCATCTACATTACTTCTCTTTCTCCATTATTTTCCAGATAAATTTAGAAAACAATTGATGGTCAAATGCACACATATATGGCATCATGAACAAACAAAATCTATTCCAACATAGTTCATAATTTATGCATAACTTTTCATTTCCACTTCTATTTCTATTTCCTTCATCATGCAATCCTTTAGGTCCAACCTCAACACAATGTGAGCCACCAATTAATAATTATACTTTTTAAACTATTCATCAACTTCAAGCAATGCACTAAGACTATACCAAAACATGTTCATTAACCAAAACCCCAAATATAGACTAGGCATTATAATGCATGCAAAATGTTTTGCAATCCTATCCACTCTAGGATAAAAACTAAGTGACATTTTACAATATTAAAGGCACATCAAATATCTCACCAAAACATTGTAATTTTTAACCAAGCATTTACCCTAACAAGTACTTCAAAAACCTTTATATCCTAAGACAAATATACCTGTCAGAGATATACCTACTATAGAGATTCTTGACCAAAGTTTTCCTTTGAATGTTATTACTTATCTACAATAATGTCTTCTACTAGATGTTAGAAAAATGGGATTGCAGAGAAATAAAAATAAGCAATAAACAATGTGCAAATATTAAAACACATTACAAGAGAGATACATATATAACGTGGTTCACCCAAGATGGGATACGTCCACACAAGATGAAAATTGCCATTCCTTTATTATTATACCACCCAACAAAATGAAGGGGTGCAACCTGCAACAACCCCGCTACACTTCATCTTCACTCTCACAATCTCTCTCACACAATCACAGAGATTGTTTTACAATGCTACAATACAACATATAGTTGTATTTCAATGCTTTCCTTTTATATGGGAATTACCATGAGAAAATACCACGGGTCACCTAATACATGGACCCACAAATTGTTGGAAAACAAACATCCCCAAATTTTCTTTCAAAGATACTTCAACCAAACCATCGTCAAGGGCCCGTTGGCCCCTAAATCCCCTAGTCGGGGGGTGGTCCCCAACAAACCCCCGCGGGGGGGATGATGTCCCCTTGCATCCCCTTGTTTTGATGAGTGTACATTAAAAATGAGTACAAACATTGCTGAACAACATCATCTCTGAATCTGGAATATTAGGATCCACAGGCAACACTAGACCTAGATTAGTTTGTTGTTTTAATAACTTGATACATTTCTTTCAACTTTATTCCCTGTACTAATTTATAAACTTCCACCTTCATTTCCTGCTAGGCATATTATCTCTTATGAACTAGATTTCTTATGTTCATCATACCTTACTTCTTCTCAATATGCAAATACTTACCTATTGAGGTATGAACATCTTAAGACTCCTCTATACATGATTCTAAGCAAAAGAAGTTAAAAGGTTTGAGCCATTTACTCAAGAGACTTCTTCAAAATATTACTTAGGAAGCACCATACGAGGATAAGCAAATCATTTTATTAAAGGGTTGATTCTCATTATCATATAAAAAATATTTAGAAAATATTGCAAAAACAAAGCAAGAAATATAGGCTAATCAAATATAAACCATTCAAAGTTCAATTGGAAAAGACATCACGAATATTTCACAGTAATGCATTGAAAAATATATCGGATTGGAATGAAATGTAACTAATTTAATAATGAAGAAAATCTGTCTCAATTATCTCCTTCTATAAAATTCATCTAGTGCTCCATGCAATGCATGTTAACTCCAACAAAGTTAAGTTTCTTCTTAGGACAAGAACAAGTCATCAAATCACAATACCATTTAAGTAGCCCATTTTTTCCCTTTGGTTGGGAGAATACCAAGACATATTTTAGAATTATTGGTCATTTGACCAGGACCTTTTGTTAGGCTACAAAGTATATATGGTGCAAGGCATAGCTGGAAAAACCATAAACAACTAACTGAACTAATGCAAAAGACAAATTTTCTGCTTTCCTTCTTGCGACTTATAGTCGTACTCTCAACATAGGTTTTGTTTTGTAAATTTATAGAATGGAAACTATTATGTGGCTAGTATTTGGTAATTCAAGCCAATGTATTGCCACTCTTCTATCGATAGAGAAAACCCTTCTTACTTATTGGTGTAAAGACTATGACAAACTCCACCATGGTAGTGATCTAATTGTTGTTCATGCAAAACCTTCAAATAGATAGAATATTGCTCCTGAATCTAGAAATAAATCCATATGTGGAAATTGGCTTGATTTTGAAACACTTAATGAATGTGTTCTGCACAATGAATAGTGGATTTTTGTCCAACTTTTAATGCAAAACACTGGTTGTAAACAATGTACACTTAAGTTGTTCCAATATCTATATCCCATATATACTTGTTACAAAATCTGTTAGGCCATGTAGATGCTAAAATAAATAGATCATCCCTACATTAAAGTTCACAAATATAGGTTTTCCTTCAAGATTTCCCGATGTCTCTATTCTTATTATGGTACATAGATCATAGTCATAAGAGGGTCTTATAATTGTTACATTTATCATGTTTGAATATTAGGACTATAACAATACATGCACTCCACCAAAGCTTTAGAATGTTGCTCTCTGAAACTCCCCACTATATAGAGAAAAAAATTAATAGATAATATTGATCCCATTGTGCTCCTAATATTTCACTAGTCTCAATGGCGTTCTAGTGACTTCGATGCTACTAGATATAAAATACTTGTTTACCTTCTTGAACCATAAAAACAAAACAAAAAAGTGCCTCATTTTGAAGGAATTTCCCTTACATGTAATCTTTCCTTCTCTATATGTAGCTTTGTTTCACCCAGTTGAATGTATTTTACTTGTTGGAGTTATTTGATGTACTATGGTTACTTGGACTACTACCACTAGTTGAAAATGGTTGTAAATGATTGTCTTCTTTATTAGCACCACTATATAGAGTCTTATTATTGGTCAAGAATGCTTCATATTTATCCAAAAAATTGATTTAACCTTTTATTGATGTTACACCTATTCAGAATTCTTACCTAAACGTCTAGAGTATGAAAAAGGCATCCCTAAAGATCTCTCACATGACCAAAACTATTTCGGACATGGATATATCTACTATATAAGTACTCAGAACTCAGAAATGGATTAGCAATGCGTATGCAATAATTATAACAATAGTCTATATTTAGTAGTCAGTAACTCGAGTTTGGTAAATACCTTCACCAACCTTTTTCCAAAATGTAGTGTGCTTATGAAAATACATACCCCGTGCTTCAAAGGTACCATGCTTAAGTTGTCTATACATACATTGATCAAACATTGTTTATAAGTTTGTAAATGATCACGCTCTTATCGAGTTCATGTTATTCCTAGGTTGACTATAACAAAATTTTGGCTTGGTTAAATTTACTTTGTCAATTTCCAAATAGAAAAAAGCATGATCTAGTTGCATATAGCAATATATATATATTGATCTCAACCAAGTATTTTCATTGGTATATTCCATATTGCATTTAACATTCTGCAAACTTTTCACAAACTGTTCCATGTTCATGGAATATAACATTAAAAAAACAGCTTCTATGTTCATGGAACATAACATAAAAAAAACAGCTTCTGGTCTTTTGCTAGTTGAATAAGAAGAGAAACCGGATTTCAAATACTTAGAGTATGGTAGCTGACATATATTTCTGACTCCAAAAATAGTTGCACGATTAAGTTATTGTTTTTGAAACAACAACCTTTCTGCAGGAATAGGATCCATTCCATGCTACAACTTTATCTTGTTATGTGTCTGCCAAACTTGTTTCTTTTCCACCCTCTCTTCAAAAAATCTTTTCCAAATATTATCTTGTTCGTTTCAATGCCTCTTGCTTGCAACAGCTTCTTAAAAACTTTGTCGCGGTTGTGTTCCTCTTCCTAGTTGCTTTGTCTTCCAATAACTTTTGAAAGCTTTGTTCAGATGAAGATTTATAAAAATTTCTACCTAGTTTCAATGTTGAAATCATGGTTACCATTATTTCATGTGCCAAACAAGATATGTTTTATTCAATAGCATTTAATACATTTTCTAATTCCAATGATACTGGTCAATATAGAAGGTGCCATTGCTTCATCACTAAAGTTGTGTGGTTTTTCTGCATGTTCCTCTCCAGGAACAATGGACTAGCCAGCCACAGGAAGCCATCAATCTGACGATGTCCATGCCATTGAGAAGCAAGCAAAAGTACAATTTTCAGCATAAAGAACGAAGAAATAGATAATGCCTTAACTAAATTTGGTCTTTTACGTTTACATTCCTTTAACTATTAACCAGGCGACTTCCTATTTGATGCGCTTGAAGTTTTGTTGCGTTTCCAATATTCATAATTAGAAACAAGAGAAGGAATCATGAACCATTTTCGTAACATGCTAGAGAAGAAAGACCCCATGGCCCATCGTCATTGTCAACAGAGCTTGGTGTTGAATTCTTATCAAGCTTACATAATTTTCCTGATATCGAAACTTATTTAGAACGTATGTCGATATCTTCTTCACAGATCGATTCGATTTTCCGAACTGTATTATGGGATGATGTTTTCTGCATCAAATGGTTTTCAAAATGGCTAGAGTTTCTTGCGACCATCTGGTCTGTGACAAAAATGATGAAATGCCTGAATTTTAATGCTAGCGATGTTGAATATTGTTATAACCTTCTCTTCCATGATCAAAATCCTTTGTCTCGTCACTTTGAACCACTTCTATCATATAGGTCGCCGTCCTCTATTGAACAAGTATCTATTCCATCTGCACCACCGTACTCCAATGTCTAGAATTTCGATTCTCAAATACAACAAGGGCTCTACATCGGGCATTCTATTAATAGTGATTTTCATTATTTTTCAGATGAATACAGCAATACTTTCCCACATTTGTCCACATTTGTGGATGGTAGAGGTGGTAAACCGCCGGTCAATTTTAGCGGAAGGCCGAACTCCAAAAGACTCAAAACTCAAAGTCGTGACCTCCCTGAACCGAAAGAATATATACCTACTTCTTACCAATTGAACTAACCCTAGGGCTTATTTCCATTATTCCCTTCTTCAGTCAATTTGCAGCTTCAGCGGATTTGATAACGTAAGCGCATTAATAATAAAAAAATTACACAAACTTCTATAATTGCTTTACCACAAATGACACTAGAACCCTTAAATGATTAAAAACATATTTTCATATTGATTTCATATAACAAAAGAAATGATATTTAATTGGAAGATCTTTATCATAAATAAATGTCTAATCTATATGTTCGAGGTGAAAAAGACTAACTAAAGAAAGACCCCCTTCCCATAGCAAACTACTACGCAAGTGTGGAAGTAAGAAGTTAAACACATTCTCTACAAATAAGACAAAAAAATTTGTTCACATAAATAACTCAAGAGAAAAAAAATTGTAGAAATGGCTATGTAGAATGCGAACGGCTCTGGGCTTTTAGGAAACTAGTTCTGCATGAAAATTTGGAACTTCTAGGGAACATGGGGACTTCTTTTTTCTAGTTTCTTTCATTGAGAACTTCCACTCATGATATACATGGTTGACTCAAAAAATATTTTTTAGAAAACTAAGTTGCAATAAAAAGTATTTTTTGTGCTACCTTCTCGAGTTGGTGCACTGATCTCTATTTAATGCTCTTGCTAGAGTATTCATTCATCCCTAGGTTGAATTGCACTTATCCCCAATTAATAATAAATGTATATCTATCCAAAAGCTTCCCCTCGAATGGAGAATAATGATGATGGATGAGCAAAACGTCCCGCAGCTCCCGAAACATGAATCCTAAAATGAAGACGTAATGCATGAGCCAAACTGGCATACGGTTCTGGGTGTTTTTCTTGCCCATGAAGTCAAAAACATGACATTCAAAACTGGGTGCTTTGGCCAATTCGAATTTTCCCATACTCTTCCCCATCCCTGCAATAACTACCTCAACCACATCCTGGTAGAAATAAATGGTTGGGAAGGAGACAAGAAAAAGGGTGGTTGACAGTTTTAATGGGATTTCCCCATGACAAATGGATTTTCCCAAAATGGTTCAAGGTTAACATTCCCTCCCCCTTATCCTTAAGAAGATCATGCCTCCATCTCATTTTTCGTTGCATTGACATAGTTGGCTGTGGGTTTTTCATTAATTTGCATATTTACATGATGTTTGCAAACGTGCTTGCCTTAGTGCATAAACCATAGGCATAAACCATGATCGTCTATATACCAAACTGTCACATACCCCAATTTTGTAAAATTATGTATATTGTTTTATTATATTTCTGAGACATTAAGTTAAACTTAATCCTAAGTAGGGATTGATGACTCAGCAGAGTCAACAGTAATGGAGTGTAATTCAGAATATTTTATTATTAATAAATAAATTATGGAGACAACAGCATGGGAGAGCTGTTAAAAGAGGTTACTGGTCAAACTGGTGGATAGAACTAAGTGGAAAGGCAAAATACAAGTGGCAGCATCCTCAAACACTTCCTAAGTTGCAGGTGGCAACTTTCCTATATATGGGGTCATGATTCCCCAAGAAAGTGGAATCAGAGCAGGTGGCTCATTAAATGACAGTTAACCCAACAAAGACCTCGGCAATCTTTTAAAAGTACTCAATGAAGAGAGCTGAGGTTGCTCAGATATTCCAGAGAGAATTCATTCAGGTGAATGTTATTCAGGGAATCCATTGAGGAAGAGGGAAATACAGTAAGGAAGTTGTTTTAGTAGGATTGCTGCAGTAACTTGATTTTTATTTACAGCTATTAGGCTGAGAAAACTGACTGATAGTTCTGAGTTAATACTGAGTTGAAGACTGGTATATAACTTTGCTACACCTAGTTCCAACCAAGGAGACCAGAGCAAGCTCGGGGGTCCTGAGAAGTCGATGTCTAAGCGCTCTCCAGGAGTTGGTAGGGAGGAACGGCCTCTAATTGCTGTTGTTGTCCACAGCTTAAACAGGTTCTGTCACTTATTTCTTTATGTTTACTGAGTATGAATGAACGCATGTTATGTTTATTTTATATGTCTGAGGAGTTAGTTAGTTCAGTAAAGTTAGTATCTCAGAATATCAGTAGTTAAATCTGTTAATAGTTACTGTGTTTTTCCACATCTTGGATCACCAGACCGTACTCCAGCACAGTACCTCGGTATTGTGAAGCAGTATCCTTCTGAACCGAGTTTATTATTTAGTTACATTCAGTAACTACAAGTATTTCAGGAATTTATAAGTTATTTTCTTATAGTTTTAAAAAAAAAATACTTCCTAGTAGTGTATCTTTGTTCCTGTAAATACTAGCTGCAATAAAGAAAAGATAGACTAAGTATTTCTGCTGTTCAAGGTTTATAATAGTTATTTTCCAGTTTAAAATAATCTAATCCTTAATGTTGAAAAACAACACTGACAGTAGGATTTAATCATTCATTGGTTGATTTTACCGATAAATCATAGTGGTATTAGTCTGTATTATAGTTAAGAATGCAATTATTTAATTACTGTATACTCTTTTATTTCAACCAAGCTTAAGCATATTTCAAAACTGTTATTTTATTTTCAAATATGGTAAATGAATGCTATCATATATACAGGAATTTATAAAGATATGTATATGAAAATATACTTTAATATTAAATGAGTATTATGTAGAAATACACAGGCTTTTTAACTAAATAAATAAACTAAACAAACATTGAATAACAATATTAAAATAATATTATTGCTAAGATGAAGTGTAACAATGAAAAGTGAAAAAAAAATTCAGCGATCTGCGCTCTGGCAGGCTGGGCATGCGCGAGGCAGAAGAGATTAGGGCTTTTCGGCTGCAGCAATGGCAACCCCAGGGGGCGGGGTCCTCCCTCCCCCCCTTTCTTCAAAGTTGGACGCTTTCAGGAGGCTGGTAGCCAACGGAGGCAAGAGGAAAGCTCCTTTCACGGTGCCGAAATTCATCAAAAAGCTCGACGAAATACCTGAAATCGCCTTGCCAGAGACGACCTCGGTCAAGTTTGCCCTTGCTCTGTCAGAAAGAGGTTTGGTAGGTCAATTTATGGGGCTCTGGCCCTCGGAAAAAACAACAGACGACTGGATCCAAAGAAACTGGAAGCCGCATCTCAAGCATGGAGTCACCTGCTATCCCCTGAGTAGCGGTTACTTCCTCTTCGAATTCATCAACAAGGAGGACAAGGATCTCATCTTCAGAAACGGCCCATACTTTATGGGAACCCAAGGGCTGTATCTGAACCGATGGACCCCGGATTTTGACCCTATAGTAGATCTGCCCAAGGAGGTTCCAGTATGGGTCAGGCTCCCCAACCTGCCGGTCCACTGCTAGAACTATGAATCGCTGCAAGTGATAGGAAACGGAATCGGGAAGTTTGTTGATAAGGCAGACAACAAAGCCAACTACAACTGTGCAAGAATATGTGTTGAAGTGGATCTTGAGGCAGGGCTCCTGGAAGCTGTGAAACTATCGGTGGGCACCTGGACTCATTACCAGGAAGTGGACTACGAGCATCTCCCGTTTAAATGCAGAGCCTGCCAAGAACATGGGCACTTTCAGAGAAACTATCCAAAGAACCAAACTCAAGAGAAGGAAGAAGATGAAGGCTAGCAAAAGGTAAAGAGAAGCAAGCACCCCCAAAATCAAAAGACCCCAGAGATCCTCAAGTGAAATATCAACCCCTGTTGATTCCAAATCCCCTGAAGGAACCATTAAAAGAAGGCGCAGCAACATCAAAGGAACCGGTGAAAGAAACCATTGAGATAGCCTCACAACCCACGTCTCCCTGGAAAGTTTCGGCTAAGGAAAAGAGCGACCAGTCAGCAAAAGAACCTCAGAAATTGGATGATCAACGCATCACCATAGGCTCAGATCCGGGGGCTGATTCAGATGAGGGGGCCATAGAGACCAGCAGCTCGGTTGGCACCCCTGAAAAGAACCCAAGAGGAAGGAAACCAGATCGAAAAAAATGGGAGGAAAAATCTTATAGAGACGTGACAGCAGGGGTCCAGCAAACAATCCCGGACATGATAGAAACCAGATCATCAAAGAAAGGTAGGGCTCTGAAAGGAGCCACCCCCCCTCACCCCGAATCTTAATGCAATTCGCCTCCTGGAATTGCAGAGGTATGGGAAGAAAGGCTAAAGAAGAAGCTATAAAAGATTTAGTAAAAATGAACTCCCCGGTGATACTTCTGATCCAGAAGACGAAGATGGACGAGCCTGAGACCATCCAGGCCAGTAAAAAATTCTGGAAAAAAGGAGATGGTCGAGCAGTCAGTGCTAGGGGAGCCTCAGGAGGTCTAGCCACTTTCTGGAACTCTTCAAACCTTGACCTACTAGAGGACCATAGCACTATTCACTGGCTCTTCACGAAGCTGCAGCATCGGGACACAGGGCACCAGATTAGCTTATTCAACATCTACGCCCCAGCTCTTCAATCGAAAAAAAAAGAGCGTTGGGATTCGATGAATTCCTTCCTGTCCACTAACCGGCACGACAATCTCATTCTTGCTGGCAACATGAATGTTACTCTCGCCCTTTCAGAAAAAAAAGGAGGTTCTCCGGTCAGAGACTCGGCTCGGGAGTGGGTTGAAGACATTATCATGGATTGGGAGCTAGAGGATATTAAACCCAGTAAGGGCAAGTTCACATGGACGAATAAAAGAGTGGGCCCAGGGCACATTGCTGCCCGGTTGGATCGTTTCCTTGTCCAATCTTCCTTCCTCACTCTGGGGCTTTTTGCATCCTCTGAAATCCTCCAGTCTTGCACCTCTGACCATAAGCCAATTTCCCTCTCCTTGTCTCCAGGAGAAAATCTGGGTTCGATCCCATTTAGATTCAGCCCCCTCTAGGTCTCCATGGATGGATTTTTTGAACTGGTCTCGGATTCCTAGCAGAAGTCTGTAACCGGGTCACCCTTCTTCATTTGGGAAGAAAAATTGAGAAGGCTCAAAGCAGCTCTTAAAAGCTGGGCCAAGATCATGCCCACCCCCATTGTGGAAAGGAAAGAAGCTCAAAGGGAGCTTGGCAACCATCAGATGCTAATGGAGAATGCCACGATCACCCCAGAGTTGCTCGCTGAGGAGTTTGAATTACAAAAAGCTCTCCACAAGGTGCTGAGAATAGAGGAACACTACTGGCAAGTAAATTCGCGCTGTTGTTGGCTCAAGGAGGGCGACAAAATACTTCCTACATCCACAAGCACGCAGAAGCCCAGAAGAATTACAACAGAATCAAAGAAATACAATATCAAGGTCAAACATTCAACAATATTGAAGAGATCAAGCACGCGGCCTTCTCCTTCTACAGCGATTTGTTCACGGAGGATCTGCAATCTTCTCCCAGGCTGGATCAATACCCAATTAATGTTCTCCCCACGCTAATCATGAATGCAGATAACAGATTTATGACTCGGCCCATCTCGATTGAGGAAATAAGAAACGCCCTTCAAGGTATGAACTCCGACAAAGCTCCAGGGCCTGACGGGTTTACGGTCAGATTCTACATTGCATGCTGGTACATCATTCAGAAGGATCTGGTCAATATGGTGAGGAAATCACAGAAATGTAGCAAAATAGGAGGGAGCACTAACTCTTCCTTCCTGGCGTTAATCCCCAAAGAGAAAGGGGCCCAAAGCTTCTCCAAATTCCAGCCTATCTCTCTCTGCAATACCGGGTACAAAATCATCACTAAAGTCATTGCAAATAGAATAAAAAATGTTCTTCCCAGGATCATTCCAGAAAACCAGGGGGGTTTCATCAAGGACAGACAAATTCAGGACAACATAATTCTAGTCCAAGAGGCCATTCATTCAAGCTTCCAGCGAAAGGAGAAAGGTATGATAGTCAAACTGGACCTTGCTAATTCCTTTGATAAAGTTCGACTAAAATTTCTCTTTGCTGTTATGTTCAAGCTCGGTTTCCATCCCCACTTAATCAGCTGGATCAAAGCCTGTATCTCGGGTCCCTGGATCGCCCCCTTGGTTAATGGGAGACCAGCTAATTTCTTCCATGCCTCTAGGGGGCTGAGGCAGGGTTGTCCCTTGTCCCCCTTGCTCTATGTCATTCAAGCTTCGGTCCTTAGCTTCCAGCTGGAAAATTGTCTTCAGCACCGTTCTCTAAAGGGGCTCACAATTACCCCTAGAGTGAAGAAAATTAACCACACTCAATTTGCTGATGACACCCTCCTATTGGGTCAGGCTAACCTAGCCACAACAAGATCTTTCAAGAAAGAGTTGGACGCTTATACTGACATCTCAGGGAGTGAAATCAGTTTGAGGAAAAACAATAGTTATGGCTGGAACTGCCCCCCCATTGAAATGACTGATATCTCAAGAGTGATGGAAATGGACGGCACCTCTACGTGGGACTCCATAAAATACCTTGGAATTCCGCTAGTCAAAAACTCTCCCAGAAGGAGCCTTTGGCTTCCTTTGGTGGACAAACTCAAGGCCAAAATTATGGCTTGGGGGGCTTCCTAGTTAAATAAAGCAGGCAAAACTATTCTCATAAATTCTGTCCTAACTTCCCTTCCTCTTTACCAGGCTTCGATCCTGTTAGCCCCAAAAGGGATCGTGAAAGATATAGACAACCTAATGAGAAAATTCCTCTGGGAAGGGGGAAGGAATTCAGGAAGGAAAATGCACCTTGTAAGCTCGGACAAGGTCAAAGCCCCTAAATGTGAAGGAGGGCTGCAAATCAGAGATGTGGCTACTCAGAATTTGGCTATGGGTGGCAAGATCCTATGGAAAATGGTTAGAGGCAAAACAACATGGAGTTCCAAAGCGCTTAGGACCAAGTACTTTAGAGGGCACAAAGAGAGGTGCCTGGAAAGCCCTCCCAAGACAAGGAAAGGCTCTCCCATCCTTTCCCTCTGTCTCAAATCTCTTGATTTGATTACCTCTTCTCTCACTTGGATTCCGGGAAATGGCTCCAAAATTAAGTTCTGGGATGACTCCATTTTAGGGAAGTCCCCCTTAAAAGACATGGAAGGAATGGAGAATATCAAAAATTGGCTTCACTTGAACAGCAAATTTACTCTTTGGGACTTATCCAACCGGATGACTCTTGGAACAAATGGGACCTGGGGGATTTCCCTCATGTTCTCGAAACTGAAGCTAGCTCCCTCTTAAAGGCTCTTCAAGGACTCTCCCCAACTTCTGCTAAGCTTAAGGACAAAAGAGGCTGGGGCTTCTCCTCGGCCTTCTACAATGCTGCTGCTGGTTATGCTTCCTTAAAAGCCATTCCTTAGGCACCTCCGGACCCCTCTAGATGGAAAAATCTGTGGCTTTTGCCCTCTCTCCCCAAAATTGATATCTTCTGTTGGTCCCTTCTTCATGACAGCATTCTAACTTGGGACAATCTCTTGAAAAGAGGATGGGAGGGGCCCTCAAGATGCCCTCTCTGTGTTTTCCATGAGGAAAGCTCGTCCCATCTCTTTCTTCAGTGCTCCTACGCTCTAGAACTCTGGAATATCCTGCTTGCTCAGCTGAACCTGGTCCCCCCTCCGTCCATCTCTGCCTTGTTCGCTTCCTGGACTGATTATGCTCCCTTCTCCTTCTCTGGTCTGAACCTGTTAAAGCACTGTTGGATGTGGATTCCTAAAATTTACTGCTGGAAACTGTGGCTGGAACGAAATAACAGAATTTTCAGGGACAAGGCAATTTCCCTAGCCCATGTTGCAATCAAAGTAAAGGCGTTGATAGTAGAGCTGGTAGCCTCAAAGTCCAACCTTACCAATGAAGCCAGCCCTGACAAAGAGGAGTATAGATGGTTTCAAGGGCTAGACCCAGGCCTGCTGACCAAAACCAAGAACACTGTTAAGCATATCTCTCCGTGGGAAATCAGACTTGAGGAGCAAGAATTTATAAAGTGGATATCATCTCTGAACAAACACACTCTGCATGTGGATGGGGCCTCGAAAGGTAACCCCGGACCTGCGGGAATTGGAGGAGCCATTCTAGAAAATTCTGGGAATATTATCCTAAAATTCGCCTGGGGATTGGGACAAAACTCCAACAACATTGCTGAAATTCTGGCCATCTGGCAAGGACTGATGCAAGCCAGAAGTCTCTCCATTAAAAAGTTGGCTATCATTGGGGACTCCCGAATCATCATGCATGCTCTCAACCTGAAGAAAGCCCTCAAAAGCATGGGATTAGCCCACTATCACCGGAAAGTCACTCTACAACTGAAAGCCTTTGAAGAAGTATAGTGTTACCACGTCCTCCGAAACCTCAACCAAATTGCAGACAGTGAATCCAATATTGGTGCCTCCTTAAACAAAGGAATCATCATAGTTAATGGAATTGAAGAAAACATGCCCATCCCTTAAGGTCAGTGAAGTCTTGGTTGTTGGTCCTGTATAAGTGAATTCAGCTCTCTGCCATTGAAGAATTCAGTGTTTTCAGCTCTCTAGCACTGAAGAATTAAGTGTACTTAGCTCACAGACTTTGAAGATCCCAGTGTTTTCAGCCTTCTGGTTTTGAAGAATTATGTGCACTCAGATCACAGCCTATGAGGATCTCTGTGTTTTCAGCTTTAAGTGTTTACAGGATCTCAGTGCATTTGATGAGCTAAATGTTTTCTTCTCTCTGGCTCTCTGTCGAGGAAGAATTCAGTGTTTCTAGCTCTCAATCAATACAGAAACCAGCTCTTCCAGCTCCCTGGAAATGAATACATTATTGCTCTTAGCTTTCAGTCATCGAAGATTCACTGTTTATAGTTCTTTGGCAAAGACTATTCATGTTCTTTTAGCTCTCAGTCCTTTAAATACAACTCTGTCATTGATGTTATAAGCGATTTCAGTCCTCTGCCTTTGATGATTTAAGTGATTTCAGTTCTCTGCCTATGAGGATCTCAGTGTTTACAGGCTTTCATTGCATTTGAAGAGTTAAGTGTTTTCTTCTCTCTGCCTCTGAAGTTTTAAGCGCTTTCAGCTCTTTGTCGAGGAAGAATTAAGTGTTTTCAAGCTCTCAGTCATTAAAGAAACCAGCTACTCCCAGATATCTGGAATTGAAGACATAATTGCTCTCATCTTTCGGTCAATGAAGAATCAGTTCTTGCAGTTCTTTGCAAAGACGAAACCAGTTCTTTTAGATCTCAGTCCTTTAAGTTTTCAGTATACACAACTCAGTCTTTGAAGTTATAAGCGATTTTAGTTCTATGCCATTGTTGTTTTAAGTGAATTCAGTTCTCTTGCACTGAAAGAGATAAATGGTTCCAGCTATCTGCCTTTGAAGATCCACGTGAAGCATGATGTTTTCCTTCATGCACTGATAGATAGGAGGACCGAGTGTTAACCTCATTCCTCTCTGAAGGAGCCAGCAAGCAGCTGGTAGGGGATAATCCACGTGCTTATAGAGTGAAGGGAGGCTTCTTTGATGAATTTCGGTCCAGCATAAAGTTCAGGTGAATTCCTTAGGGTGAATTTGGCACTGGAGGGCTGATGACCAGCGCTGGAGACTATCCTCTCCTTTCTGATTAGTCTTCTCTGAAAATATAGTTGCTTTGCTACGTTAAGGCTTTCTTTTTGAAGCTCAATGTCTGTCAAGAAATCTCCCAGACTTTTTGTAATAGGGTCAGTGAATACAGTACACCCAAGTGTTTGGATCCTAGACATATGTTTAGTTAAGAATCTCTGAGTGTAAAAGCTGCTGGCAGGATTTGCCAGATAATCAATACAAATGACTCATAACCGTTTTAGTTATAAAAAAAAAAAAAAACAATATTAAAATAATCAAAGGAAACCTTAGTAAGAAGTACTATCATTATTGTATTACTATTAATGTATCTATAATGCATACATTATAATAGTAACACTATAAGTAATAATTTATTATTGCAAGTATAAACCTAGTTTATTTATACTTGATGAATAAACAAATAAAGATTTATGTACAAAATGATTATACTCTGTGTAATACAAAATTAAATAAACAATACATTAGAGGAATTTTGGGGTCTAAAATGGGCCTCCTAAGGAAAATAATAAAATAATAGTTAAAATAATAAAATAATATTGATTAATTTTGGAGGAAGAAAGAAAAAAACTACTTTTTATGTTCGTATTTTTGACATATCTCCCTGTTTTTTTACTCAAATTTCGATCGGGAGAGCTCGTTGGATGCGTAATTTGATTCCGCATCCAACGAGCTCTCCCGATCAAAATTTGAGTAAAAACACAATGAGATATGTCGAAAATGCGAACAAAAAAAGTAGTTTTTTTTAATGACAAATATGTCAATTCAACCATTATGGTTGACTTATTTTATTGAAATTCTATTGGTTCTTGAATTCCAACTCACAAAAACTTATTTTGGCACGTTTTCTTATAAGGCCCATTTTAGACCCCAAATTTCCTCTAATGCTAGAAGGCAATAGTAAAATATAACAAGATAAATTACAGTATTTGTATCATGACCAAGAACAGTGTAAGAGAATTGTATTCTCAGCTAGGTTATTTGTATAAGGGTACAAACTCAATATATATAATTTAAAAAGCTTTGTATAACAAATAAATCAAGATATATAACCCTCACAGCAATTTATTAAAAGAAGGGTTACCAATAGTTAAATAACTCAGTTTTATTTTTAAAGCAAAGAAATAACAGAACAGTAATCATCGAGCTTAACCATTAAGGTTAATATCACTCACTTAACTCTTAAATATCAACACAGTTATAATTTTAATGACAGATTAAGCAACTGACTTAATCTCGACTGTAAAAATTAGGGATTAAACCCTATAAGTCCAGTCTTTTACAAGTAAAATAAATACTAAGAATTAAGACAATGTTTACACCTACGGACGTATCATAAATTTCCAGTATAAGTGGTTATAAACTCATTCCTGTGCAAATCATAAAATTAATAATGCATGCGATAAACAAGCTCAATGATACAGGAAGGTTTTATATTAAGTCATAATGCAAAACTCTGGTTGAAAACCCTAAATAATTTAAGAGTACAGTAAAGGAAAAAGGAGGTAGAGGCCGTAACCTCATCTACAGGCAGGCTTACAACTAGTGCCCCTTTTACATAGTAATTCTTTTACAGAAACCTTAAATACAAAAAGAAAGATGAATATTTACAACACAGGGTAAACCTATTAAGAACTCTTTTAACATACAGTTTCAAAGTCTGAACAGAGTTGAGGTAACCTCAGAGTCGAGTCACTCAAGCCAACCACTAACAGCCCAAGAAAACCAGCAAGGAGGAACGCCAGGTTTAAGACCAGGCTTACCGGAAAAAGAAAACCATCAGCCGAAACCTTGCATTTTCCACTCCACAAGGAGGAGGCCGAACCTGCAAAAAGAAGGAACACCTAGTTAGTTAAAAACCTTATTATATATTGGCTAAGCTTTATTCATGAAATGAAAAACGAATGAAGAAACTGTAGCTTACCGACGAGTCGAAGGAAGTGCAACCACCGTAAATAGACTGATAACCACGAGCAGAGGAAGCATAAACCCCTCCTTTATCACCAAGAAGGACAAGCTGGTAGAAGCAAAGGATACCTTCCACGATGGAAGCTTTGACAGCATCAAATCGAAGGATGCACCCACGCCGTGACAGAGTCGACAGTGTTGCCGAAGGGGAAGACCCTAGGTTTTTCAACAACCTCAAAGCCGCCAACAGCAAGCTATTGACTCCCATATAGTGCAGTAGACGAGCACGAAGGACTAGAACAGCATGCAAGCTACTATCAACCAGTGCAACAGCAAAAATTGAACGAGGAGGGTTTGCAGAGCGACCGAGCCCGAAGGCGAGGGAGAAATGGAAAATTAGGGTTGAGTCAACAGCCTTATAGCACCAATGCATGGCTCTGGAGTGACCACGTCGCATTTTAATATTTTTCATGCGAGTGGGTCGAAGTGCTAATGTCTTACGACAAGATCCCCCATCCATTGTTTTTCCAAACAAATCATAGCATGGATATTCCATTTGGTCGCTATACTATGGTTTTACCTGCCACATAGTCCCTGGTCATGAACGTTAGCATAATGCTCTTAAGAATATGCTTTGTGAATATTAAAACTTTGTATTATATACATTGCACAACCACGATGTTAGAAGAATACTTTAAAACATTGCATTGTATATACTAAACTTTGCCTTATAAATATTAAAAAAACCATGCGTTATAAATATCATTCAAGATTAAGTCTTGAAGTATCTAGGCATAAAGGATTTGATTTCAATTTTAAAGGTTAGAAGAATATTGGGTATAAGGTTACGTTATAATGGTTCTTAAACTTACCACTTTGTTGCCATCTAACCTAGTCTGAAGTGAAGACAAGAGATATAACATTTCTTTTGAGTCTATAAATTATTTGTAGTAATGATAGGTATAGTTGTTTAAAATTCTACAACTATATTGCAACTTACTATAGTTTTGCACTGAAGGTGAAAGACTTGTCATACTCTTTTTATATGTCTTTAACCTGTAGAAATCAAGCTATATAATTCACAAATTTTGGAGTAGGGTTACTCTAGCCATTTTTACTTGTTATTACTAATATAATAACAATCTCTTAATTGTCTTAGATTTTCTATGGTAACAATTAGATTTTATTAACCTTCATGCTCAAATATTTACAAAGATTGTGTAAGTGAGTATATGTGTTTGGCAGTTTATCTAAATTACTATAACCATTCTTGTTGGTAGTATAGTCCAGAAAATTAGAAATGAGTTTAATCATGATAATTTAGGGCTAATTCAAAAGGTGCTTATAGATTTCATTCATTTGTCATTCATGAAAATAGAAGTAGTTTTCCAATCAATGCAAGTCCTTAAATGTTAAGAGAAGACATGTATCAAATAGTGAACCTTGTAATTACTGGAAGTAAGAAAAGTATATAGATCGATATTATTAATTCCAGATCCTTTACAATTGCATTTGCAAATCAAAAATATTCTCAATATAAACTTGGCATGATGTAGTAACAACGGATGAGTAGATTTAGGTCTGAATATGGTAACCTAATTATATTTACTGTACTAAATAAGAAATATTTTACTTCTATGTTTGCATTACAGTAAACTCATCAAATGGTCCAGTACTCCATAGGGATACTTAATTTTGATATTATAAAGAAAAACAGCTATCTTATTCCCTAGTAATTTCCAACTTTTATCAGTAAGATCATAAGAAGATGATAAGAAAAGTTTTACCTTTAAAAGCTTGATAAACCTGGCTAGCATGCTTATACTTTTACTGAATTATTTTGGTACAGCGAATTGTTATCTAATACTTTAAATATTTATTAGCAGCAACCCGAATATTACCTGTATATTCGTAAGAGAAAGAAAACAGTTGCATTAGCTCGGAAGCTAAGTAAGCTCAGTCTGTCATGGCAATCCCCCTAGTGGTTGCAAACAGAAAATAATCAGTAACTGACAAGAAACTCATCTTATAAGTTAAGCATAATAAAAGATCATTCAATTACAAATCTAGTAACATAAACTAATCAAACAGTTAATGTCTGCATTTAATATGATTATATGCTATTTTAAAAATTTTAAATTTTTCAGAATTTTTGGGGTTTTGACATGTGGTGTCAGAGCATGGTTCAAACGCTAGGCCTTGATGTGGCCCAATTAGTTTCCGCAGAACAGTAAAAATAATATACTAACCTGTATTTTGTTTTATGTGAAAAGCAGAAAATTTCTTTTTCTGAATCTAACAGGCGGGTATGGAGAACCTAGGAGAATATGCTGAGGAGGAATCTCCAAACACTGAGACAAGACAGATGTCTAGAGAACCTGTGATAGAGGAAGTAACTGCTCGCTCCTCAAAGCTAATGCATACCATAAAGAATTTAAAGACTGAAATAGAATCAGTCAAGAAGGACAATGAACGGATTCTGAAGACTCAAGAGGAGTTAAATCAAATTCTGATAGAAAAATTTCAGACTGAAGGGAGAAACAGAAGGTCTGAATCTGAAGAAGCTAGCCATCAAAAAGGGTCCAAAAAGATGAAACTAGCTAAACCTGATAGCAGTTCATCATCTGAAGGAAGTAAGGAACAACAGAGCTATTACACTACTAGTGACAGTAGTGAGGCTGAGTTGTATAAAAGAAAGAAAAATTACAGGCCTTATGAAGAGATTTCTGGGGAGTTCAAGAAAATAGAACCCCCAACTTTCAATGGAGAAACTAAAAAAGGAGAAGAGGCAGAATCCTGGTTATCCGGGATGAGAAAATATTTTCAGATTTATAATTATTCAAATCAGCTGAACGCGGGAATGGCCATCTATAACCTTTCAGGAAAGGCAGATATATGGTGGCAAGATTTGAAAAGGGTCAAGGGGATCAAAGAAAAAGAGGTCAATTGAAGTACCTTTAAAAGGTGCTTCAAGAAGAAGTTTCTGTCTGAACAATACTATGAAGAAAGAGCCAAGGCTAGGATCTATGACTATGAAGGACTTAAACAGTAAGTTCTTAAGTCTGCTAAGATATGTGCCATATTTAGTTGATGAGAAACCTAAAGTACAGCAGTTTCTCAGTTGCCTGCCATATCATATAAAAGACAGAATCGAATATGATAACCCCAAAACTCTGGAAGAAGCCATGCGAAAGGCTAACTTTTGTTTTGAACAGAACAAAAAGAAAGAAGGAATAGTCAACTGGAAGGCTAAAAAGAACAGTAATCAGCCTGAGTTCAAGAAAAAAGAGTTTGTACCCCAGAAAAATTTCAGGAATAACAAGAACAGAAACCATTCTAATGGAAAGAACTTCCAGGGAAGCAAAAATGGTGCTTCTAATAATTCCAATAACTTCAAGGGCAGCAAAGAGGCTTCTAACAATCATGGAAATTTCACCAAGAATTTCGGACGGAAGGAGCCTGTTAAGTGTTGGGAGTGCAATGGCCCACACTATGCTTCAGTTTGCCCAAATCGGAAGAAGCCAAACAGCAATACTCATACAATACAAGATGAAATGACTGTTGGAGACTTTGCAAGGACTATGCCCCAAATCAATGCAGCGTTGGAGAACCGCCAAGCTGATTATCAAACTTCCATGGTGGAAGTAGAAGGTATGGTTAACAAAACCCCTGTAACTATTTTAATAGATCCAGGTGCTAGCCTTAGTTATATTTCACCGCAGATAGTAGAAAAGTGCAATCTGACTGTTGAAAGGTTTGATAACTCTTGGTTAGTTCAACTAGCCACTGGGGCAAAAAGGAAGGTAATTTGTTATGTTAAGGAATGTGCTTTAGATATGAATGATTTTAAAACTACTGTTAAATTAAATGTTTTGCCACTTGGCTCGTATGACATACTTATTGGTATGGACTGGTTAGAACAGCATAAGGTAGTTTTAAACTGTTTTGATAAAACCTTTACGTGTATGAATAATAATGAACAGCCTGTAACAGTTAAAGGTATTCCTAGGAAAATTGTAATCAGGCAGATTTCTGCCTTACAGCTCAAAAGAGCAGTCAGAAAAGGGTGCAAATCCTATGCTGTAACTATTACAGATGAGGCAAATAAGTCTGACATAAATAAAATAAAAATAGAGGATATTCCTGTATTAAACGAATTTACTGATGTTTTTCTGGAGGAAATTCCAAGATTACCTCCTAGGAGGGAACTGGATTTCACAATTGAGCTGGTGCCAGGTGCTATACCCAGCTCGAAGGCTCCATATCGTATGAACATTCTGGAGCTTAATGAATTAAAATCACAATTAAAGGAATTAATAGATAAGAACTACATCCGACCTAGTGTTTCCCCTTGGGGAGCATCAGTAATCTTTGTTAAAAAGAAGGACGAAACTATGCGACTTTGCATAGATTACCGTCAACTAAATAAAATGATAATTAAAAACAGATATCCGTTGCCCCGCATAGATGATCTGTTTGATCAGCTACGTGGAGCTACGGTGTTCTCTAAGATAGATATGAGATCAGGCTATCATCAAGTAAGAATTAAAGAAGAGGACATATTCAAGACAGCTTTCAGAACAAGGTATGGACATTACAAATTTGTCATAATGCCATTTGGGCTTACTAATGCCCCAGCCGTCTTTATGTGTCTAATAAATAACATAATGCATAAATATTTGGACAAATTTGTTGTCGTATTCATCGATGACATCTTAATCTATTCTAAAAATGAAGAGGAACAGAAGGAACATTTACGGATAGTCTTACAAGAACTGTGAGAGCAACAGCTCTTTGTGAAGTTCAGTAAGTGTTATTTCTTTAAGGATGAAATCCAGTACTTAGGTCACGTAGTGACTAAGAAAGGGATTTTAGTTGATCCTGGAAAGATCTGGGCAATCAAAGATTGGCTAGTACCAAAAGACGTAACAGATGTTAGGTCCTTCATGGGAATTACCGGTTATTACCGGAGATTCATTGAGGGCTTTTCAAAAATAGCTAATCCAATCACTTCCTTGCAAAAGAAAGGCAAGAAATTTGATTGGAACTTAAAATGTGAAGAAAGCTTTAAGAAATTAAAAACTTTATTAACAACTGCGCCTATTCTAAGAATAGCGTATCCTAATAAGGATTTCGTGGTTTGCACCGATGCTTGTAATGACGGTCTAGGCGGAGTACTGACTCAGGATGGGCATGTCATTGCCTATGAGTCCAGAAAGCTAAAGATTCATGAAAGGAATTATGCCACTTATGATTTAGATTTAGCTGCTGTTATTCATGCCTTAAAAATGTGGCGACGCCACTTAATAGGCAGAAAGTTTACTTTAATGACTAATAATAAGGGTCTAAAATACCTTTTAGATCAGCCTAAATTAAATGCAAGGCAAGCAAGATGGTTAGCCTTCTTAAGTGAATACGATTTCAAAATTCAGCACATAAAAGGAAAGAAAAATAAGGTGGCTGATGCTTTGAGCAGAAATGCAAGGCTGAATTTTACAACAGCAATCAGTACTTATAATTTTGATCTAAATGAACAACTGACTGAAGGGATAAAATTGGATGAAATTTATCAAAATTTACAAGCTACAGCTAAAGAAGAACCTACAGAAAGTTTAATAAAGGGTTACAGTTTAAATAAAGATGGATTTTTATTGTTTAAGGACAGACTGTATGTACCTAATGTGTCTAAGGTTAAATTGTTGATTCTGGATGAAGTTCATAAAACCCCTTACTCAGGGCATCCAGGCTACCAAAATACTGTCAACATGTTGAGAAAAGATTATTTCTGGCCTAATATGAAATCTGAAGTAGCTGAGTATATAGCTAGATATTTGGACTGTCAACAAGTGAAGACAGAACATCAACATCCAGCTGGGTTACTGCAACCTTTTCCTATTCCTAGTTGGAAGTGGGAAATAATCAGCTTAGATTTCATTACTGGATTACCCAGAAATCAAAATCAGAATGATTCAATTATGGTGGTAGTAGATAAATTAAGTAAAGCAGCGCATTTTATTCCTGTTAAAACCACTTACAAGGCTGCAAATATAGCTGACATGTTTTTAAAGCAAATTTTTCGGCTACATGGTGTACCGAAGGTTATTATTTCAGACAGGGATCCTAAATTCACAGGGAATTTCTGGAAATCCTTATTTAAGGGATTAAACACAACACTGAATTTCAACACCTCTTTCCATCCTCAGACGGACGGATAGACTGAAAGAGTTAATCAGGTGTTGGAAGATCTGTTAATAATGTACGTCAAGGATCAACCAGGTAAGTGGGAGGATTACTTGCATTTAGCAGAATTTGCATATAATAACAACTATCAATCATCAGCTAAGTTCAGTCCTTTTGAAATTCTGTATGGGCGTAAATGTAACACTCCTATCTCCTGGAATAATCCAGTAGATAGATTAGTGTTGGGACCCGAATTATTAAAAGAAATGGAACAGATTGTAAAACAAGTGCAGGAGAACTTGAAGGTTGCCCAGGATCGGCAAAAGAGCCAAGCATATTTAAAAAGAACTCCTAAAGAGTTCCAGGTGGGTGAGCACGTGTTCATAAAGCTAAGACCAAAGAAGAGCTCCCTAAGACTAGGGAGTTGTGCAAAATTAGCGCCACGTTACTGTGGTCCGTTTGAAATTTTATCTCGAATTGGTCAAGTTGCATATCAGCTAGCGTTACCACCTAACTTAAAAGTGCACAATGTTTTTCATATTTCTATTCTGAAAAAGTATGTTCATGATGCTACTCATGTGATTGATTGGAACGTTGTACAGGTAGAACCAGAAGGGGAAGTTCTGGTGGAACCGGACTGTATCCTCGGGAGGAGGGAAATTACTCTGCGGAACCGCACAATTGGACAGCTGAAGGTGAAATGGAAGCACCTTAGTCCTGAAGAAGCTACCTGGGAACTGGAAAGTAAGATGCGGGAAGCATACCCGAATCTGTTCCAGGAGGTTGCAGAGGATGAGGAATAAGTAACATCGAGGACGATGTTACATTTTAAGGGGGTGTGTATGTCACATACCACAATTTTGTAAAATTATGTAAATTGTTTTATTATATTTCTGAGACATTATGTTAAACTTAATCCTAAGTAGGGATTGATGACTCGGCAGAGTCAACAGTAATGGAGTGTAATTCAGAATATTTTATTATTAATAAATAAATTATGGAGATAACAGCATGGAAAAGCTGTTAAAAGAGGTTATTGGTCAAACTGGTGGATGGAACTAGGTGGAAAGGAAAAAGACAAATGGCAGCATCCTCAAACACTTCCTAAGTTGTAGGTAGCATCTTCCCTATATTTGGGGTCATGATTCCCCAAGAAAGTGGAATCAGAGCAGGTGGCTCATTAAATGACAATTAACCCAACAAAGACCTAGGCAATGTTTTAAAAGTACTCAATGAAGAGAGCTGAGGCTTCTTAGATATTCCAGAGAGAATTCATTCAGGTGAATGTTATTCAGGAAATCCATTGAGGAAGAGGGAAATATAGTAAGGAAGTTGTTTTAGGAGGATTGCTGCAGTAACTTGATTTTTATTTACGACTATTGGGATGAGAGAACTGACTGATAGTTCTGAGTTAATACTGAGTTGAAGACTGGTATCTGACTTTGCTGCACCTAGTTCCAGCGAGGGAGACCAGAGCAAGCTCGGGGGTCCTGATAAGTCGTTGTCTGAGCACTCTCCAGGAGTTGGTAGGGAGGAACTGCCTCCCATTGTTGTTGTTGTCCACAGCTTAAACAGGTTCTGTCACTTATTTCTTTATGTTTACTGAGTATGAATGAATGCATGTTATATTTATTTTATATGTCTGAGGAGTTAGTTAGTTCAGTAAAGTTAGTATCTCAGAATATCAGTAGTTAAATCTGTTAATAGTTACTGTGTTTTTCCACATCTGGGATCACCAGACCGTACTCCAGCACAGTACCTCGGTATTGTGAAGCAGTATCCTTCTGAACCGAGTTTCCTATTTAGTTACATTCAGTAACTACAAGTATTTTAGGAATTTATAACTTATTTTCTTATAGTTTTAAAAAAAAAATTTACTTCCTAGTAGTGTATCTTTGTTCCTGTAAATACTAGCTGCAATAAAGAAAAGATAGACTAAGTATTGTTGTTGTTTAAGGTTTATAATAGTTATTTTTCAGTTTAAAAGAATCTAATCCTTAATGTTGAAAAACAATACTGAAAGTAGAATTTAATCATTCATTGGTTGATTTACCGATAAATCATAGTGGTATTAGTCTGTATTATAGTTAAGAATGCAATTATTTAATTACTGTATACTCTTTTATTTCAACCAAGCTTAAGCATATTTCAAAACTGTTATTTTATTTTCAAATATGGTAAATGAATGCTATCATATATACAGGAATTTATAAAGATATGTATATGAAAATATACTTTAATATTAAATGAGTATTATGCAGAAATACACAGGCTTTTTAACTAAATAAATAAACTAAACAAACATTGAATAACAATATTAAAATAATCAAAAGAAACCTTAGTAAGAAGTACTATCATTATTGTATTACTATTAATGTATCTATAATGCATACATTATAATAGTAACACTATAAGTAATAATTTATTATTGCAAGTATAAACCTAGTTTATTTATACTTGATGAATAAACAAATAAGGATTTATGTACAAAATAATTATACTTTGTGTAATACAAAATTAAATAAACAATACTAGAAGGCAATAGTAAAATATAACAAGATAAATTACAGTATTTGTATCATGACCAAGAACAGTGTAAGAGAATTGTATTCTCAGCTAGGTTATTTGTATAAGGGTACAAACTCAATATATATAATTTAAAAAATATTTTTATAACAAATAAATCAAGATGTATAACCCTCACAGCAATTTATTAAAAGAAGGGTTACCAATAGTTAAATAACTCATTTTTATTTTTAAAGCAAAGAAATAACATAACAGTAATCATCGAGCTTAACCATTAAGGTTAATATCACTCACTTAACTCTTAAATATCAACACAGTTATAATTTTAATGATAGATTAAGCAACTGACTTAATCTCGACTGTAAAAATTAGGGATTAAACCCTATAAGTCCAGTCTTTTACAAGTAAAATAAATACTAAGAATTAAGACAATGTTTACACCTACGGCCGTATCATAAATTTCTAGTATAAGTGGTTATAAACTCATTCCTGTGCAAATCATAAAATTAATAATGCATGCAATAAACAAGCTCAATGATACAGGAAGGTTTTATATTAAGTCATAATACAAAACTCTAGGTGAAAATTCCTGTGCAAATCATAAAATTAATAATGCATGCAATAAACAAGCTCAATGATACATGAAGGTTTTATATTAAGTCATAATGCAAAACTCTAGGTGAAAACCCTAAACAATTTAAGAGTACAGTAAAGGAAAAAGGAGGTAGAGGTCGTAACCTCATCTACAGGCAGGCTTACAGGCAGTGCCCTTTTTACACAGTAATTCTTTTACAGAAACTTTAAATACAAAAAGAAAGATGAATATTTACAACACAGGGTAAACCTGTTAAGAACTCTTTTAACACACAGTTTCAAAGTCTGAACAGAGCTGAGGTAACCTCAGAGTCGAGTCACTCAAGCCAACCACTAACAGCCCAAGAAAACCAGCAAGGAGGAACATCAGGTTTAAGACTAGGCTTACCGGAAAAAGAAAACCATCAGCCGAAACCTTGCATTTTCCACTCCACAAGGAGGAGGCCGAACCTGCAAAAAGAAGGAACACCTAGTTAGTTAGAAACCTTATTATATATTGGCTAAGCTTTATTCATGGAATGAAAAACGAAGGAAGAAAATGTAGCTTACCGGTGAGTCGAAGGAAGTGCAACCACCGTAAATAGACTGATAACCACGAGTAGAGGAAGCATAAACCCCTCCTTTATCACCAAGAAGGACGAGCTGGAAGAAGTAAAGGATACCTTCCACGATGGAAGCTTTGACAGCATCAAATCGAAGGATGCACCCACGCCATGACAGAGTCGAAAGTGGTGCTGAAGGGGAAGACCCTAGGTTTTTCAACAACCTCAAAGCCACCAACAACAAGCTATTGACTCCCATACAGTGCAGTAGACGAGCACGAAGGACTAGAGCAGCATGCAAGCTACTATCAACCAGTGCAACAGCAAAAATTGAACCAGGAGGGTTTGCAGAGCGACCAAGCCCGAAGGCGAGGGAGAAATGGAAAATTAGGGTTGATTCAACGGCCTTATAGCACCAATGCATGGCTCTGGAGTGACCACGTCGCGTTTTAATATTTTGCATGCGAGTGGGTCGAAGTGCTAATGTCTTACGACAAGATCCCCCATCCATTGTTTTTCCAAACAAATCATAGCATGGATATTCTATTTGGTCACTATACTATGGTTTTACCTGCCACATAGTCCCTGGTCATGAACGTTAGCATAATGCTCTTAAGAATATGCTTTCTGAATATTAAAACTTTGTATTATATACATTGCACAACCACGATGTTAGAACAAAACTTTAAAACATTGCATTGTATATACTAAACGTTGCCTTATAAACATTAAAAAAACCATGCATTATAAATATCATTCAAGATTAAGTCTTGAAGTATCTAGGCATAAAGGATTTGATTTCAATTTTAAAGGTTAGAAGAATATTGGGTATAAGGTTAAGTTATAATGGTTCTTAAACTTACCACTTTGTTGCCATCTAACCTAGTCTCAAGTGAAGACAAGAGATATAACATTTCTTTTGAGTCTATAAATTATTTGGAGTAATGATAGGTATAGTTGTTTAAAATTCTACAACTATATTGCAACTTACTATAGTTTTGCACTAAAGGTGAAAGACTTGTCATACTCTTTTTATATGTCTTTAACTTGTAGAAATCAAGCTATATAATTCACAAATTTTGGAGTAGGGTTACTCTAGCCCTTTTTACTTGTTATTACTAATATAATAACAATCTCTTAATTGTCTTAGATTTTCTATGGTAACAATTAGATTTTATTAACATTCATGCTCAAAGATTTACAAAGATTGTGTAAGTGAGTATATGTGTTTGGCAGTTTATGTAAATTACTATAACCATTCTTGTTGGTAGTATAGTCCGAAAAATTATAAATGAGTTTAATCATGATAATTTAGGGCTAATTCAAAAGGTGCTTATAGATTTCATTCATTTGTCATTCATGGAAATAGAAGTAGTTTTCCAATCAATGCAAGTCCTTAAATGTTAAGAGAAGACATGTATCAGATAGTGAACCTTGTAATTACTGGAAGTAAGAAAAGTATATAGATCGATATTATTAACTCTAGATCCTTTACAATTGCATTTGCAAATCAAAAATATTCTGAGTATAAACTTGGCATGATGCAGTAACAACGGATGAGTAGATTTAGGTTTGAATATGGTAACCTAATTATATTTACTGTACTAAATAAGAAATATTTTACTTCTATGTTTGCATTATAGTAAACTCGTCAAGTGGTCGAGTACTCCATAGGGATACTTAATTCTGATATTATAAAGAAAAACAACTATCTTATTCCCTAGTAATTTCCAAATTTTATCAGTAAGATCATAAGAAGATGATAAGAAAAGTTTTACCTTTAAAAGCTTGATAAACCTCGCTAGCATGCTTATACTTTTACTGAATGATTTTGGTATAGCGAATTGTTATCTAATACTTTAAAGATTTATGAGCAGCAACCCGAATATTACCTGTATATCTGTAAGAGAAAGAAAACAGCTGCATTAGCTCGGAAGCTAAGTAATCCCAGTCTGTCATGGCAATCCCCCTAGTGGTTGGAAACAGAAAACAATCAGTAACTGACAAGAAACTCATCTTATAAGTTAAGCATAATAAAAGATCATTCAATTACAAATCTAGTAACATAATCTAATCAAACAGTTAATGTCTGCATTTAATATGATTATATGCTATTTTAAAAAATTTAAATTTTTCGGAATTTTTGGGGTTTTGACACAAACATTAATTAATGACAAGGCCTTGGCCTTGAGCTCCTTGCCATGATTCCATATAATATTTACATCATATACATTAATGCAACAAGGTCAAAACCTAGGTGTTACATAAATACAAACTTATAAATTACAAGTATGTTTCACCTTTTACAGAGATTCAGCTCTCAACACTTTCACAAAACACAGAAGCTTGAGCTTCAAACTCTTCACAAAGTTTTTCCTTTCTTCTTCTTCGCACTTCTCTTCTTTGTCTGTCTCTGTATGTTTGTTTTTCTTCTATCTGTGTATATTACATATTTACAATCTTCTCTTCATATAGAAAACTTCTACCGACTAAAATTACTTCTCTCTGAATCCACCGACTTAACATTAAAGACTGTAATAACTATCTACCTAGAATCTTAGCCTTAGAAATTAAATTCGACTGCCTTACATGCGAGAGACTTGAACTCCTCATCCTATCAGATTGTCTAAAAAAGACTGACCTGTTGCAGACTCTAACATAGTCGGTTGATGTGCAATTCAAATCAATAAGTAATTAATATTTCCAACGCTCCCCCTTAATTATGAGCAAATCAAAAATTTTAAAACAAAATATTACAAATTGTTTTAGAGCTATAACTTGCTCTGTTCATGACAGAGTTCACTGTGCAGAACTTGTCATTCCTAAATAACTTCAGACATACTGGAATGTATCCCTTTCCAAAGGTTTTGTAAATATGTCTACAAGTTGATCTTCATATCTACAAAATTCTAAACATATTTCTTTGTTGTTCACCAATTCTCTTATAAAGTGATACCTTGTGTCGATGTGTTTGGTTTTCTTGTGAAACACATGATTCTTTGATAAAGAAATGGTTTAATTGTTGTCATAGAAAAGGGTTGTTGGTTCTTACTGGTTCTGCAACGGGTATTTTAACAATCTTCTCATCCAAAGAGTTTGACATGCAGCACCTGTAGCTGCAACATGCCATGCTTCTGTTGAACATATAGTGTCTATGGGTTGTTTCTTTGAAGCCCATGATATCACACCCATACCAAAATGGAATGTGTACCAAGATGTGTTTTTCCTGACATATGTGATGCCTCCATTGTCACTGTCAGTGTATCCAATGAATTTAAAATTTCCTAAGGTTGAATACATTATCCCAAGATATTTTGTGCCACTTATATACCTCTAAGTTTTCTTACCTTCTTTCCAATGAGAGTCTTTTGGTGGCTCCACGAATCTTGAGATCAAACTTACTCCATACATGATGTCTGGTCTCGTCACTGTTAAATAAATAAGGTTTCCAACAATCCTTTTAAACAAAGTAGGATCTACAGTTGATCAATCATCATCTTTACTCAATTTTAAACCTATTATTACTGGTGTTGGGGATAACTTGCAACTATACATATTGAATCTTTTTAAAACTATACTGCATACTTTGACTATGATATAAAAATACCACTTTCATACTGCTGGACTTCAATGCCCAAAAGAACTTCATGAGCCCCAAATCAGTCATTTTAAATTCACTTTCCATGACTGTTCTAAATTCTTTTATTTCAAAATCACAAGTAAAGATTAAATTGTCTACATATAGGAAAACAATTAACATGTTACATTTCCCATTCACTTTGGTTTACAACGTTGGCTCACTTTCACTTATGTGAAATCCATTCTCAAGAAGATAGGAATCAATGTGACTATACCAAGCTCTCAGAGCTTGATTCAAAGCATAGAGCGTCTTTTTCATCCTGTACACTTTGTGCTCTTGTCCTATAACTTCATATCATTGAGGTTATTCCACATATACTTCTTCATCAAGATAACCATTTAGAAATTCTTATTTAAAATCCATTTGATAAATAGGCCATTTGTTTTGTGCGGCGATGGCCAAAATAGTTATGATTGTATCCATGCATGCCACTAGTGCAAATGTTTCATTGAAGTCTATGCTAGGTTGTGTGAACCCTCTAACTACCATTATTTCCTTGTGCTTCTACACATTCCCATCAGAATCTTGCTTTGTCTTGTAAATCCATTTGATTATAATTACATCTACCAGTTCCCAGTTGACACTGATTTATTTTTTGGTACATCTACTAGTTCCCATGTCTGGTTTTTCTCAATGCATTCTATTTCTTCATCCATGGCTTGTTCCCATACTTCTTCAACAAATTCCTCAAATGTTAGTGGATCATCTATTTGATAAAACAATGCAAAGAGAGAGAAGGAATTTGGAGTACCAGCTTCATATACTTCATGTAGACTTCTTTTCTTCATTGGTTCTGTTGATGTCGGCTTTAACGAACTGCTTGATGGAGTATGTTGTCCTCTTAGTGTGCTAGTCGATGTAGCTTGAGCTGCAACTTGTGTTGACGTTCCTTGTGTTGAACCATGTCATAGTGTCATGGGAGTCGAAAGTATTGCGACTAGTTGTTATACACCTGAATGGCACCTCTCCGTCCGAGTGCTAATATCCCTCATGTCGGCACACAAAAGAACACTTATGGATTGAGGTTGCCCATATTCACTATACCTTGGCTTATGATGAAGTACATTCCCTATATGCCCAGCTGATTACTTTGCCAATTTTACCTATGTTGACTTGTATTCGCGACTCCTTATATTGGCAACTCGTGCATCATTCGCGAGTCTCCTATACAGCAAGCCGCGAATCTTTGTATTCGCGGGTTGCTCTTCTATATAGTCACGAATCATTCATGGGTTGCTCTACTACAGACCCGTGAATGTCTTCCTTAACATTAAAACATAAAACCACGCGTTAATGGAAGATTAGTTCACTTAGTTAACTTAATCTTCTTAACTGCCACAACCTCCCTAACCTTCGAGAACTGCCTCATTTCATCCATATAAATAGAGGCCTTGGGGAGGGTGTTGGAGAATCATACTTGGAGAGAAAAGTTATGCTGGTGGATTGTCTACAGAAATATTTGGAGCAGAGAAACTCAGAGTCCTTTGGTGACAGAGGAGTCCTTGTTCAGACATTGGGTTGTAACCTAAACTCTTTCTATTATTGTTAATAAAGATATTACTTCTTCCATATGTGTTTCATATCTTGTGGATTGGTAAATGTTTACATTTCAATATGATATATGATTTGCCTAACCTGCATCTATATATATGAATTTCTTTGTATCTGGAAGAGTGTTTATTAATAGGTGAAGGAGGAACTATCCTGGAGACTTTGGAAGTGGATCAGAGAGGGAAAAGATAGCAAGGATCAACCTTTCATTTAATACAAGTAAGTCCTTCTACTTTCCTATTTCCTATTCTGTGCTTTTAGAGTCAAATTGTCTGCAAGCTATGAGTATGTTGGTAACCCCCCAGACCTAGGTTATTAGGTGAATTATCCTGTACAACAGAACTGGTGACTCCACTGGGGAAACCTAGTCTTCTTTAGGTCTTTTTATGTTCTTCCTGGCCAGTGTTTGCTTGAAGTCTGCTTGTGATTTTTATCCTGCTTCTTAATTACTCCAGCATTTAAAAGTCTTGGGTCTTTATTCTCTGTTTTTGAGAAATTTTTGTACCCATTCGTGGGTTGCCCTTCTGGACAGTCGCGAATTTTGAGTTGCATTCGCAGATTGTTCTATTGAACAGTCGCGAATCATTCGCGACTTGCAATACTACACAGTCGCGAGTACTCCTGGAAACTGGGTTTTTTGTGTGAAAGTTTGCTTGGTCTTTTTCCTGTTATAAGTCCTGTTTTCTGAGAAGATTTTCTCTAAGAGTGTTGTAGAGTTGTTTGAATGTATCAGGTGATCACATCTTAGTGCTTTTGAAATCCCTTGAGTCCCTTTTTACTTGTTTTATTTACTGTTGCATCTTGAATTTTTTGGCTTGTTTGGGTTGTTGGTGAGAGTTCCTGAGTCTAGATCAGTGATCAGGGTCTTAGACTCTATCTTTCTAGTCTGCTTCTGTCAATTATTGGTTTGCACTTGCCTGTTTAAAGTCTGCTTTGATTTTGTGTCAATGCTTGCACCCAAGCTAGGGTCCTAGCCTGCTTTTCTTGCTAGTCTTTTGGTCATGTTTGCCTGTTTACTTCAGTTTGTAGTTTTTATACAGTCTATAAGTATCAAGCTTACTCAAGCAGTGCATTGTAGATGCATAGTACTTTTTTTGAGCATTTTTTAAGGTGAAAAACAAAACATAGTTAATCTTTTGCATTGTAATTTTTGCATAAAGTAGTGTTTGTTTCAGTTTAAAAGATATTATCTCAGAAAAATACAAAAACATAGGCTAGTTTCTCTTATTAAGTGTTGTTAATTCATCAATACATATTTGAAAAAATGAAAAGAAGTTTATTTTATAGTGTTAGTTTGCTTTAGATGCACTTTTACTTCCATTTATTTTCTGCTGAGTCAAAACACCATACAGTCCATCACTACCACTTCCTTTGAGTAAAGAACAGCCCTTAAAATTAACGCATAAAATTAAAATTTATTAGTAAGTTTTTATTTTTAGGGCCTTTCACCTACTAGCTTAGGCTAGATTTGTGGGCTAGGGAGTGTAAACTTCCCACAAATTATAAACTCAGACGTAGTGGGCTATTCATTAGGTAAATCCTTGGTTCTACCGCTGTATCTGGGAAGCTCCTCTCAAACGGGAGTTAAGCACTAGGCCGCGTGGAGGCTTGGACAGAGGGGATAACCCACCGAATCCTTGTCAAAACGTAACCCAAGACTTTTACGCATCTGGGGATTCTGTCCTAGACAGAGTTTCAGGCTCAGCTACCCTGCCCATGCATACGATTTCGGCTTGCGACTGTCCCCCCAGACAGTAGGTATTGTCAAGGTAGCCTTAGTCTCTTGTCTTTTTAGGGCTCATACCTAGGTAAACCGGAAGGTTATTTCTGGTTCACCTTGAACGGACTTGGAAGGTAACCCTTGTGGAAAGTGTAGGAGGGCAGTTGGGTGATTCCTTCACTTGTGCCTAAGAACCCCTCAAGGACGCCAAGTAACTGTTCATCAGCTTTCTTCGGGAAAGCATATCTTTACAGCCTATTTTGATTGCTTGAGACTCTAGGATCTTTTTAGTGTGTGCTCTGTGGATCTGCTTGTGTTTAGTTGGCCTTAGGGTGTGATTTTTTAAAGTCTTAATTCTGGAGGACCAACTTGTTAGAAGATCAAGAAGGTTGAGAAACCTTCCTCCTCTCTCACCACTGGAACCTCCACCTTTACCCCAAAGGCGGAGATTAAGCACAGGTGGTTCTTTTGAACCAGTAGGAGTAAGTGAGGTTCTTGGTGAACCGGAATTAATAGATAACCGCTTTGAATTTGACACGGTCGAGGTAGAAGAATTGCAAGCTGACAAGTTTGCAAGAAATTATAATACCCCCTTGACTGATTTGAACGATCCAGTAATCGTGCAGTTTAGGCCTTTTAGTTCACCAGTGTTAGGTGTACCTGTAGGTAGAGCTATGTCTTCTGAGGGAGAAAGTTCATTTGTTTTCACCTCAACCCTTCCGGTTGAAGGGGTGCTACCTCCCCCGGTTAGTACCCCTAGATCTAGTTTACCTTCCACACCCTTAAGTCCAGCAAGCCGGGTGGTCCAACCACCGGTTTACTCGAACATAGGAAGTATGTCTCGTGATATGGCTACTGGGATTCCCAGTATGCCTACAATTCCTTCTTCCTTCCCTTACACTACCCACAGTGGTCTGGTGGGATCCTCGGCCTTTGTCCAAGGATTCCCTTGGAATGGGGGGCATATACCCCCATCCAATCCTTACGTAGGTCCACCTTATTCATATGTAGGAGTGCAGTTTGGCAGCAACACCTCTTACGGGAAAAGCTACCAAACCCCTATTTCGGTCCCATACACGAGCTCTCCCTTCTCTTTGTTTAGTGGAGGGATACCTGCTCCAGTCTTTCAGACCCCTACTTCTATGGGGATGGCCCGAACCACTTATACTGCAACTCCCACCCAAAATCCGGTGGCTTACGGATGGAATCCGTTCCAAAGAAACCTACCCACTTCACAACCGGTGTCTGGGGGAAACCCCACTTTTACTTATGGGCGATCGGGGGCAAGTCCCTCTAATCCCCAAGCTAGTACCTCTAGTACATCGGCTAGGCCAAAGCTTCCTTTTATGGCAACTTTGAACTTGCCAGACTTATCAAAATTGATGAACGATCCAGTGAGGCATGACCCTTTGTGGCCACTTGTTCCCACCAAACTGCCCTCGGACATCCCTAAGTTCGAATGTAAGGCTGGTGAAGATCCTGGGGCACATGCCACCACCTTCCACTTATGGTGTTCTTCCAACTCATTGAATGAAGATTCAGTGAGATTAAGGTTGTTCCAGAGGAACTTGACAGGCACTACAGCAAAATGGTACATTGAGCTGCCTTCTGCTGCTTTTAGCAGCTTCTAGGACTTGGCTACCGCTTTCCTTAGCCACTTTCAGCTTCCAGTCCGTTACGATTTCAGAACGGACTTGTTGTCAACCTTTAGACAAAACAAGGCAACCCACATCTCGGATCATATCCAAGAGTGGAGGAGGCGAAAGAGCCTTATTAAAGCTACCATCCCTCCTGAGTTTCTATTAGAATGGTTCCTTAAATCTTTATTGCCCTATATATCTAAGGATGTCTCCACATCAGGAGTGACTAGTGAGGAAGAAGCCATACTCAGGGCCTAGCAGTTGGACTTGATTTATTCACCGTCTGGTATTTTATATGAAATCATCCTTGAGGCACCTACGCCTTCTCATGAGGCCGAGAAACCCAAGCCTGGACCCCATGCCGATGGTGTGGTTGGGTCTGTAAACTCTCCCACTGTAGAGTCTTTGACAAAACAACTTCACCAATTGTCTATCAAACAGTCTACGGTGGAGGCAGCAAAGGCTGCCCCCTCCTCCCAAAGTGCAAATGTTTTTGCACAAACCTCTTCGAAGGGAAATCAGCATCCCGGCGGGAAGAAGAAGAAAGGAAAAAAGGGAGAGGGAAACCAAAATCAAAACAAGCCAAAGCCCGTGAACAATGCTGATGCAGGCAAAAAGGAAAAGAAGAAATTTAAGTTCCCTTGTAAGTTGTGCCAAGGGGACCATCTTACTCATCTTTGTCCCCTCATGGAACAAGCTCAGAAGCTGTTACAAACGCAACCGCCAGCTGTCCTGAAGGATCCATTTCCCCATGGGCAGAATTCTGCTTCAGCTTCTACCGTAGCAGGGGGCAGTCAAACTGCTCCTGACCCTAATTATATCAACATGGTTAGATCCTCAACTTTGTTACAAACCAGGAACAAGAACTATGAGAAAGAGACCGATGAGAAGGGTAAAGCTGTAGTTGAATCTTCCAACCCTCTCACTATAGAGAAACCTACGGAAACAATGCCAAAGATACCCAAAGGTATCTTTAAGAAGACTTTGCATAACCCAAATGCCCGAGCCACTTCGAACTACTCAGTGGTTGAAGACTTGGCCCAGACTCCTTGTGCAATGTCAGCTTTGGAGGTGCTACAGAGCTGTCCCGCTCAACGGAATGCCCTCTTAGCAGCTCTAGGTAGCATGGACTCTTCGAGTCTCTTAGCGAAATTTAATCTCTCTGATGTCAAAATTCGCCTCCCTTATCATGTAGCTTTATCGATAGATGTTGTCCATGGTGGTAAGACCATTGGACGAGCGGTTGTTGATGAGGGAGCCTCTACTTGTGTTATGTCCCTGGCTTGTTGGAAAGCTCTCGGATCCCCAGAGCTGGTCCCATCAACCACTTTACTTACTGCTTTTGATGGAAGGTCTTTCCGTCCACATGGTATCCTACCATCTTTTGAGATTAAGTTGGCTGGCAAAGCAGTCTCTGTTGAAGTCGAGGTGATTGATGCTCCATTGGACTACAATTTGCTTCTGGGTAGGAATTGGACTTATGCAATGTCTGTTGTTGCATCTGCTGTCTTTCGTGTCGTGGTATTTCCACATGAGGGAAAGCTGGTCACTGTTGACCAACTTGATTTTACTCGTAAAGGCCGCTTAGAGTCTAAATATTCCACTGTGCCATTGGTTGATCAGGCCAAACCTGCTACACAGAGCTTGGGGGCTGGACTGTACGCATCATTGATGGGCACATTCGATATTCCAGCTCCAGTCCTTTATCTCGGTTCTACTACTGTAGGGAAGTCCATTGATTCGGTGGTCGATAGGACTGATCCTTGGGTCCTCCCAACCCCTCAGGAACCGGAAGTTCCCTTGTCTGCAGTGGAATTGGCGTATCAAGCTATTACCCAAACCACTGTAGATCCCATTCCAGATCCTCTTACAGTCTCGGATGATCTGGAAGAAGTTTATATGCCTGCATGGGCAGAAAACTCTTTACATTCCATAGATTGCTTAGACACTGTTTTACCTTCAGATGAAGCTATTCTGGAAGCTATGTGTTCACGTGATAAGATATGTGAGGATCTTCATCACCGGTCTTATTTCCTTCCAGAGCTAAGCAATATAGAAAACCAAGAGTTCCATGTGAGACTGTCGGATGATGTTGATACACCCGTCAATCCTTTACCTAGGGAAGGAGTGTTTGTCGAGGGGAATATGGCAAACATTTCTGCTACTATACCGATCAACATCTCTGTAAATCCAGATGTCGTGGAAAATATCTATATAGGTGCAAGCTGCTCTCCGAAGGAGATTGCCATTTATACTGCCCTTTTCAAGGAATTTTGCAATATCTTTGCCTGGTCATATGAGGAGATGCCAGGCATTGATCCATCTATTGTTCAACATGAGATCCCAACCTATCCTGATGCTAAGTCGGTTCGGCAAAAATTACGCCCCGTGAACCTGCGTAAAGCGGCGGCTGTGAAGGCAGAGGTAGAAAAGCTGTTGAAAGCAGGTTTTATATATCCCATTGCTTTGACTGAGTGGGTGTCCAACCCAGTCCCCGTTGATAAAAAGCAAGGAACTATTCGCGTTTGTATGGACTTTCGAGACCTTGACAAAGCCTGTCCCAAGGACAAATACCCTACACCGTTTATTGATCAGATCATAGATGCATGTGCGGGTAGTGAAGTATTCTCGTTTATGGATGGTTTTTTTGGCTACAATCAAATCCAAATCAAACCGGAAGACCAGCATAAAACGGCTTTTATTTTCCCTTGGGGTACATTCGCGTATAGAAAAATGCCCTTTGGATTGAAAAATGCAGGGGCAACCTTTCAACGAGCCATGAACTTTGCTTTTCACGATATAAAATCCATTGTCGAGCCTTACCTGGATGATCTACCTGCTCATTCTCGCAAGAGGATCCAGCATCCAGATCATTTAAGGTTGATTTTTGAGAGATGCAGATACTATAAAATTCGCTTGAATCCCCACAAGTGTGTTTTCTGCGTCGAATCAGGTAGATTTCTTGGATTCATTGTCTCTAGTAGGGGCATACAGGTGGATCCTTTAAAAGTCAAGGCCATTGTAAATCTTCCTCCTCCTCGTTAACTTAGGCAACTTCAGAGTCTACAAGGAAAGTCTAACTTCCTTCGACATTTTATCGTTAATTATGCCAAGATCACAAAAGGTTTCATGCACCTGCTTAAACAGGACACCCCATTTGTATGGGATGAAACTGCACAACTCGCATTCGAGGCATTAAAGAAAGCCTTGTTGTCGGCTCCTTTATTACGCCCGCCAGATTACTCTAGGGATTTTTTATTTTATCTGGCCGCGTCGGAGTCTACCATTGGGGTAGTGCTAGTTCAGGAGGATGACAAGCTCATTGAGCATGTTGTCCATTATCTTAGTCACGCTCTGGTTGGGCCTGAGCTTAAGTACTCCCACGTCGAGAAGTTAGCCTTAGCGGATGTTTATGCTGTACAGAGGTTACGGCACTACATCTTACTGAGGACCACTACTGTAGTGGCGGATGTAAACCCTTTCCAATATGTTTTATCCCAACGGATTGTTGGGGGAAAATTCAATAAGTGGATAGTCATTCTCTAAGATTTTGACTTGGTTTTCCAATGCGCTAAATCCAAAAAGTCCTTAGTTTTTGCGGAGCTTATAGCAGAATTCCCTACGGAAGAAGATGTAGTGATTCAAGATGACTCATTCCCAGATGAGCACATCTTCCTTATATAATCCTCTGATCCTTGGTATGGAGATATTCTTATATATCTCTAGACTTTGAAGTATCCTACCGCTTACTCTAGGGAATACCGACGCAAGCTACGTCTTCATGCTAAAAACTACCTCATAATAGGAGATACATTATATCGAAGAGGGGTAGATTCTATCTTGCGTCGCTGCCTTACTCATGAGGAAGCGGAGATTGTCCTAAATGATTCCCATAGCGGAGCGTGTGGGGGTCATTTATCTGGGTTAGCAACGGCCCAGAAAATATTACGTGCCGGGTATTTCTGGCCCACCATATTTAAAGATTGTGTAGAAGCTGTAAAACGTTGTCATCCATGTCAGCTGTACACCAGAAAAATGTGGTCACATCCTACTCCCTTGTTTCCTGTCGTCTCGGTAGGCCCCTTCATGAAGTGGGGGATTGATTATATGATATGCAACCCAGCGTCGGCTGGGGGGCACAAATACATCATTGTCGCTATCGACTATTTCACAAAATGGGCAGAGGCAATGCCTACTTTGAAAGACAATGGGGAAACGGTAGCTTACTTCGTATTTAATCAGATTATTGCTAGGTTTGGTATTCCCAAAGTGATTGTCACTGACCATGGCAGTCATTTCCAAAATCACATGATGACAGAGCTGACCACCATGCTCGGATTTCGACAAGAACACTCTTCTCCTTATTATCCGCAAGCAAATGGTCAGGTTGAGGCTCTAAACAAAACTTTGAAAACTATACTTAAACGTACTATTGATACAGCCCGTTCAAATTGGCACATCATGTTATATCCTGCTCTTTGAGCTTATCGAACCAATGTCAAAACTGCTACGGGTTTTTCCCCCTTCCAACTCGTTCACGGGGTGGAAGCTATTACGTTGATTGAATGCAAAATCCCATCCTTGCAGATAGCTATTCATGTGCTACCTGACACAACTGAGCTTGAAGAACGATTGCTCCATTTAGAACATCTTGATGAGCAACGTAGAGATGCGTTGACTGCAAATCCGGCTCATAAGAATAGGGTTAAATCTCAATATGATAAAACGGTCAAACCTCGGGTTTTCTCTGAGGGGGAACTTGTCTTGCTCTGGGATCAGGATAAAGAACCCCTGGGGGCAGGAAAATTCAAGGCTATGTGGTTGGGACCCTATGTTGTGTCTAAATTTTTGAGTAAAGGCACATATGAATTAGTGGATTATGATGGGAATAAGCTTCCTGAGCCTAGAAATGGGCTCTACCTGAAGAAGTACTATGCCTAGGCTTAGCACTTTTTCTTATATATTAATGTATGTATTTTTATGTACATTAGGTTGTCAGTTTCGTTTTTTATACTATCTGCTGGTTGTTGCAGATGTCTTCCGAGATGTATGTAGGTTTTGCTGATGGCGCCAGCCATCACACTTGTAACCTGGTTTCGGTAGCATGGGTTATCTACTCCCCTTCAGGACAGCTTGTTGCCGCGGGTGGCGCTTGTCTAGGTCCTGCTTCCAATAATGTTGCTGAGTATAGGGCTGTTATTGAGCTCCTATGGGATGCCTTGTCACGAGGCATCACCCAAATTGAAGTCCGTTTGGATTCTCAGTTGGTTGTTTCCCAGCTCAGTCGAGCTTACCAGGTGTGTAATCCTACATTGTTATGTCAGTTCATGCAAATACGTTTACTGGAAAGACATTTTGAAGTTATTACTTTTAATCACATTCCACGAAACCAAAATTCAT
>LPNX011040198.1:0-92684 GCA_001517045.1 Pseudotsuga menziesii
CTACTGTTCGGGCCATGCCTATATGTGATATGCACCATCAAGGAAACCTGATCAGAGTGATAATACTGACTTTGGATCTCATTTTGAGGTTGCAGAGTGTATTTATCAGCAAAATCAACAACTGAAAGTATAGTACCACGAGGAAATGTATCTTTGCATATTCTAAACTTCTCATCGTACCATCATGCCAAGTGGACATGCTGAACATATTGACGTGTCTTTTCAATAAATTCCTTGACAAAGACACTAACTTATACCTGTTGACACAAAATGTTCTCAATATCAGGTTTTTTTGTAAGTAAGGAATGAAATGCAATTGTTCTGAACATAATTTTATAGATACATGCATGTACCTGAGATGTCACCAATTGTATTTTTTTGCTTTCTTTCCCTGGGACTATTTCATAGCTGATATATTTGAAACTTTTCATGTGTGTAACGATATTCCCAAATTCATTGTCTCCATTCTCATGCATACATTGGCTCAATAATGCCATTCTAGCACAGTTGGAGCAAGTTCCATCCAAACAGGATTTTGCATAGTAAGTTTTCCCCTCAGGCCTATTGCACATGATACTATGAATGAATTCTCTTGATGAGGTCGGTGGTATTGTCAAGGAGCAATCCCGCACATGGTTAGTATGCAACACACGACGAATGTACAAAAATGTTTCATAGTAATATTCATATTCTACATGGTATCTAGAACAACAAGTGTTACGAAGAGTATTTATTCTAACATAGCAAGGTTTACATTTCTCAAAAGATCTTTGCCCCAAATTCAATTGTCTATGTTCATTCCTAAATTTCTCGTATAGTTCTGTCTGTGTTATATCAAGAAAATGCTTAATATGTGGTTCACAGTCCTTTGAACCCCTTCTCAATTTTAGTACATCCTTCCGGTTTGAATAAGGCCTTGTGTGATCGTGCCAAAAACTCTGCACTAGTCCCTTTACTGCATCAACTAGCTTCATGTCACGACGTGGCAATCAACCAATAAAGGCCCAAAAATCTGTCTGGCCGGTTGTGTCAATATGTTCTCTTCTAATAGAATACCTATGGAGGGTTTTTACATTCAAATTAACTAGTTTAGATGTAGGCTTGAGAAAACCAAGGACCCTGGTGTTCTTATTCACAATTGCTTGTGACAACACACGACGAGCCGCATTGCGGTCCTTTGACCGTGTGTTCTTACCAATTTTACCAAAGGCATCTACTAAGCTTTTAACTATATGAGAACTTGGTCCAGAAGCCTTTATCATCTTTATCCCTAACGATTTCCTAACAATATTCATGCCCCTAGATTTTAACAATGATAAAAATCATCTACATTTATCTCCATCACATTTAGAATCAAAATATTTATTTAGTATCTGTTGAGTTTGATAAGCAATACTATGTTTAGATTGAGTACCTTCAATGGAATTGAGGAGTCCTTCATCAACTTGTATACGCTTCGGAGTTCTTTGACGTGTACTTTCTAATGGAGGTAAGGGGGTTGGATTTCTATCATCTAGTGCATCAACAATACGCTCTGGGGTTTCAGTAGCAACTTGTTGTACTTCACTCTCTTCCTGGTAGTTGGATGGTGGAAGTCCAACATCCTCATCGATGGTCCGATTAATATTTTCTTCTTCAACAATAGGCTCCATGTACACTGCCTCTTCATGAGCTTCGTCTTGGGATGCTCCCTCTAGTGAATGCGGAATTTCTTCTTGTGTTGGATTAATAGGATGAACCGATGTATCCTCTATAATTGGATTTGGATTAGTTTCCAAAGAAAGCCTCCGATTCATCATGTCTATTCTTTTGTTTTCTTTCTCTTCTTCGATGACTTCTTGAGGTCTCTTCTTCTTTGCTAATTTTCTTCCTCGGTTACGTACATTCCCCATCACCACAATGATCAATGTCAATATACTTTGTTTTTATTGCTCCTCAATTACTAGCTTCCAAACTTTTAACTTGCTTTAATATAACTATTAATCCTTCAAGGTGCTTCAATCTTCCTTCTCAATTGTTCATATTTCCCATCAAAACAACAATGAATGGGAAAATTTACCTTTGGTTCTCTTGAATAATAAGCAAATGAAATTTATATCCACCATCACCATGAAATGACATTGAAGCTTGATGTCTTATCATGTGTGCTCCTCAACCATGGAAGATGTCCTCAATGTTGCACCTGCATAACAAAAAGAATGATGGAGATGGCGTAGATTGTAAGTATTTTCAAAGAAAGGCTCATGCTCTTGAAAGATATCGCGCGGTAATTGAAATTTTCAGAAAACACACAGTGAAGTTGCTCTCGGACAATGGCAATTCACTATTTTAACAGTCCAAAAACGCGCACACGATTTGAACACTAAAAACGTGTACACGATTTGTATAACCAAAACGCGTACGCAATATCTTCAACCACAATTAATGGGGTGGGTGCACGACTAAACGTAATCAACTTGTATAATCTAATCATGGTATCTTAGATACCGAAAGGAAAACAAATTAGTATTGGTCTCTATTTAACCAATAAAGTATAAGTGCACTATTATTCCTTAACTATTGCTAGACAAGAAATTACCCACATAAGGAAATGATTGAGTATTTTCTTAAGAAAAAATCTAATACTTAATTGAAAATTCCTTAGCAGGGAAGGCATAGAAAATTTAACTAAATTACATATTTATTCTTCTAGGATTTCCATAGAGTTTTAGGGAAAAAATAGAATATTTATCTAAATTGAAATTAACACTTATATTATGAATTGGATCATTCCAATATGTAAATATTATATAGGTTAGAAAAATAAATAAAAAAGGAATACATATTAATGGAAAAGGGTAAAAGAACAAGATGATAAAAGGGAGCGGATAAGGTTAGAGCCCTTAGTTGTTCTAGTTTATTTACATTGTATCTTTCCTTGATGGGAAAGTATTCAGTAACAAATAGATAGAAGGGTTTAATCAGAACATAAAATCTCAAACCATGCCATGTAAATTTATTGTTTTGTTTACTAAATTTTGTTTTATATTACATAAAAATTTAAACTTAAATCTCAATTTATTTATATATTTTCTAATTAAATTATACTTAACATGTTATAATAAATGGATCAACCATTACATCATAAAACCCCACTCAACAATAGGCTAATCCAAATAAAGTTGTTTTAGTTTAAATTTTTTTATGAATGGATAGTTGATATTGATTAAATAATAATAAAAAGGAGATGGACCTATAATTTACATTTCAAAGGAAATTTTTTCAAATATATATTTACAATAAAGTGTAAATTTTTTAATTATTCTAAATGTTTTTTATGTTGATGGTGATGATGAATGATGATGATGATGATGACGATGATGAAGGTGATGATGATGATGATGATGATGTTCGTGATGTTGATGATGACGATGATGAGGAGGATGATGATGTTCATGATGTTCATGATGATGATGATGATGAGGATGATGAAGGTGATGATGATGATGATGATGATGATGATGATGATGTTCATGATGTTGATGGTGATGATGATGATGAGGATGATGTTCATGATGTTGATGATGATGAGGATGATGATGATGTTCATGATGTTCATGATGATGATGATGAGGATGATGAAGGTGATTTTCATGTCCCCGGTTTTGACCCCGTTTGCATGATGCATATATTGTAATTAATCGTGGTGAGGAGCTCAAGGCAAAAGCCCCACCATCGATTTTGTTGTGTATGTTTTGGCAATGGGGATAATTGTCGGTGGCATCTCGTGCTATAAGGCACATTATAATTCGGCATCATGTAAACCCGCACATCAATTAAAATAAACCACAACCAGCTACGGCAGTGCAACGTTGAATGAAAAGGGCATGGTTCCAAAGGATAAGGGGGGGGGGATGTCAAACCTTGTTTTATGGGGAAAAACCCATGTTTTATTACCTTGATTGATTTGCCACCTTTTTGTCTCATCCAACCTTGTCAACCTCGTTAATGCTCAGCTGGTGGTTGAGGAGTTATGGCTGAGGGCATTTATTGCTGAAGTGGTGGTGGTTGTGGGAGGCTGTCAGCCTTACCCAATTGCCCACTCCACCCACGTTGGCCATTCTTCACCCTCACGCACTCTTCCCTGGCCAGTTCACTCTCACGCGATTTTGGTCTGTTGGCCCCTCACGCACAGGAATTGGGTGGTTTTGGTCTCAGGCAGACATTTTGTTCCTCTCCACGAGTGGCTGAGCACCCGCTGACTGCAAATTCGTGTCCTCTCCATTGCTGTACATTCTCACGAAGAGGGATTGCTTCCCGTTTTTGTCTTCTCCACATTTTTGGTTGGCCGTAGTGCCCAATTCGTAGTGAGCCATTTTCCCACTGTGGTCTGTTCATCCTCACGCAGAGAAATCGGGTATGTATTTCCCATGCATTTTGCTGTTGGGTGTAAGTTCTCCCTCACGCATAGGGTGTTTGGGTCGTCTTCCCATGTTGTGAGAGCCGTTCTCACTGTCATGTTTTGGGGCTGCTATTTCCCCTATGTTTTGTTGACTGTGGTTTTAACCCACGTATTGGGTTGCTGTTGATTTCACCCACGTTTTGTGGGATGGGGTGCTCAAATTCGTTTTGGGTCACCGTTGATTTCTAATTCGTGGGCTAAGTTTCTGTGTTTTGGGACTGTGCATAGTTGCCATTGTTTTACTTTGAAATTGGGCTATTGTTGTTGTTTCCTTGGTCTGGGATGTTGTGGTTGAGTTGTTTTGGCCACGTTAGGGCCAAAACCAACTCTGGGCTGTCCATTGGACTCGAGCGGCGCTCATCCATTGTTTTGGGGCTGTCCCCTGTTGTTTATGACTTCTTCACAGAGCTGTGAAGGGATTGTTTGGCTGCTGGTATGCAGTGGGTGAACCTTGGACTGTGCTGGCTTGGCTTGTCTGTTGAAATCCTGTGAAACCCAGCAGTGTTAGTTCATTGTTTTGTGTCCCCTTGGCTATGTGTAAGACTACAATTGACCCTTAGTCCGGAGGAATCATGCCCAGCTCGGGGGTGGCAGCGTTGCTGAGAGATTGATGAGCAAGCTGGCCTATGGTTGGGTGGAACGTTGCAGCGACGTAGCTGGTTGCGGTTGAATTCTTCACCAAAAGATAAGCCTGCTGTCTATATTTCATCTCTGCAATTGTATATTGATGTCAATTGATGAATTGTAACGAACATGTGGAATGCTGGTTATGAATATGGTTGCTTCCGCTGAATGTTGATTTATTATGCATCTGTGTGTGCCTATAAGTTTTAATTCCAGCATTGTTTTCTTTTAATTATGTTCATGGGCTGTTTGCCCGGCTGTGTTTGATGCGTTCGTCGCGTCCTCTTCGCCGGATGAGGGATGGGGACGTGACAGTGATGATCATGATGAGAATGATGATGATGATGTTCATGATGTTGATGGTGATGATGAGGATGAGGATGATGTTCATGATGTTGATGATGATGAGGATGATGATGATGTTCATGATGTTCATGATGATGAGGATGAGAATGATGAAGGTGATGATGATGATGATGTTCATGATGTTGATGGTGATGATGATGATGAGGATAATGTTCATGATGTTGATGATGATGTTGATGATGTTTATGGTGATGATTGTGATGATGATGATGAAGGTGATGATGAAGATGAGGATGAGGATGATGATGATGATTATGAGGATGAGGATGATGAATGATGATGATGTTCATGATGATGATGATGATGATGATGATGATAATGATGATGATGTTGATGGTGATGATAATGAGGATGATGAGGATGATGATGATGATGAGGATGATGTTGACGCTGATGAGGATGATGAGGATGTTCATGATGTTGATGATGAGGATGATGATGATGATGTTGACGGTGATGATGATGAGGATGATGATGATGTTGTTCACGATGTTGATGGTGATGATGAATGATGATGATGAGGATGATGATGAGGATGATGATGATGATGTTCATGATGTTGATGGTGGTGATGATGATGAGGATGATGATGATGTTCATGATGTTGATGGTGGTGATGATGATGAGGATGATGATGATGTTCATGATGTTGATGATGAGGATGATGATGAGGATGATGATCATGATGTTGATGAGGGTTATGATGATGTTCACGATGATGAAGGTGATGATGATGATGCTCAAGAAATTGATGGTGCGGATGATGATGAGGAGGAGGAGGAGGAGGATGATGATGGTGATGTTGATGGTGATGATGATGAGGAGGATGATGATGATGATGTTCATGATGTTGATGTTGATGATGAGGCGGATGATGATGATGATGTTCATGATGTTGATGATGATGATGATGATGATGTTCACGATGTTGATGGTGATGATGATGATCATGTAGATGATGATGATGATGATGTTCAAGGTGATGATGATGATGAGGATGAGGATGAGGATGTTCATGATGTTGATGGTGATGAGGATGATTATGATGTTCATGATGTTCATGATGTTGATGATGAGGATGATGATGATGATGTTGATGGTGATGATGATGAGGATGATGATGATGATGTTGATGGTGATGATGATGAGGATGATGATGATGATGTTCACGATGTTGATGGGCATGATGACTGATGATGATGAGGATGATGAGGATGATGTTCACGAGGATGATGAGGATGATGATGATGATGAGGATGATGATGATGATGTTCATGATGTTGATGGTGATGAGGATGATAATGATGTTCAATATGTTCATGATGTTGATGATGAGGATGATGTTCATGGAGATGACGATGAGGATGATGATGATGATGATGAAGATGATGATGATGTTCACGATGTTGATGGTGATGATGAATGATGATGATGATGATGACGATGATGAAGGTGATGATGATGAATGATGATGATGATGAGGATGAGGATGAGGATGAGGATGATGATGATGATGTTCATGATGTTGACGGTGATGATGATGATGATGACGATGACGATGATGAAGGTGATGATGATGATGAGGATGATGATGATGTTCATGATGTTCATGATGTTGATGATAATGATGATGATGAGGATGATGATGATGATGATGATGTTGATGTTGATGGTGATGATGATGAGGATGATGATGATGATGTTCACGATGTTGATGGTGATGATGAATGATGATGATGATGATGAATGATGATGATGTTCATGATGTTGATGGTGATGATGATGAAGATGATGGTGATGATGATGATGATGATGTTGATGGTGATGATTATGATAAGGATGATGATGATGATGATGTTCATGATGTTGATGATGATGAACATGGCGATGTTGATGATGATGATCGATGATCAATGATCATGGTGATGATGATGATGATGATGATGATGAATATGAAGATAATGATGATGATGATCATGTTGATGATGATGATGATGATGATGATGACAATGGTGATGATGATGAAGTTGATGAGGAAGGTGATGATGATGATGATGTTGATGACGACGATGGTGATGATGATGTTCATGATGTTGATGGTGATGATGATGATCATGTTGATGATGATGATGATGATGAAGTTGAAGATGATGGCGATGATGATGATGTTCATGTTGGTGATGATGATGATAATGATGATGATGAAGGTGATGATGATGATGAGGATGATGATGATGATGTTCATGATGTTGACGGTGATGATGATGATGAGGATGAGGATGAGGATGAGGATGAGGATGTTCATGATGTTGTTGGAGATGATGATGATGAGGATGATGATGATGATGATGATGATGCTGATGGTGATGATGATGATGATGATGATGATGATGGCAATGATGGCAATGGTGATGATGATGATGATGGTGATGATGATGATGATGATGAAGATGATGGTGATGATGATGATGATGATGATGATGATGATGATGTTCATGATGTTGATGGTGATGATTATGATAAGGATGATGAAGGTGATGATGATGGTGATGATGATGACAATGACGATGATGGTGATAATGTTGTTGTTGTTGATGATGATGATGGCAATGATGGCAATGGTGATGATGATGATGACGACAATGGTGATGATGAAGGTGATGATGGTGAAGATGGACATGATGAAGATGATAATGATGATCATGGCGATGTTGATGATGATAATGATGGTGATGGTGATGTTGATGATGAGGAAGGTGATGATGATGACGAGGAGGATTATGATGATGATGACAACGATGGTGATGACGACGATGTTCATGATGATGACGACGACGATGGTGATGATGATGTTCATGATGTTGATGGTGATGATGATGATCATGTTGATGATGATGATGATGGTGATGATGAAGTTGATGATGACGATGAGGATGAGGATAATGATAATGATGATGAGGATAATGATGATGGAGATGGTGATGATGATGATGATGATGAGGAAGGTGATGATGATGATGATGATGAAGATGATGAGGAAGGTGATGATGATGATGATGTTGATGATGACGATGGTGATGATCATGTTCATGATGTTGATGGTGATGATGATGGTCATGATGTTGATGGTGATGATGATGTTCATGATGTTGATGATCATGAAGTTGAAGATGATGATCATGTTAATGATGACGATGATGATGAAGTTGAAGATGATGATCATGTTAATGATGACGATGATGATGAAGTTGAAGATGATGAAGAAGATGAAAATGATGATGAACGCTATTTTTGGTTTTACATAACGCGCACGCGATTTATATGCACATAACGCACTCGTGTTTTGTTTCTATATAACGCGCATGCGTTTTGTTTAGTTAAATCGCGCTCACGTATTGTTTAAGTTCAAAAATTTATTCCCTCCAAATGATAAGGCCGAGCCTCCACCCATGCTTTCATGGAATTCCTATGCCTATGTGTCTGCTTTGTACTTTGCTTCGCATTCAACATGCCTGTGCCTTGGAGTATGATAAACCATGGCAAATTCAGCATTATATCCATATTTTCAATATGCTCGTGTTTAGCGGTTCGTCTGATTATGCTGCACACCTCCATTTTTTATGAGATTTTAGAAACAGATATGGTTTTTTTTGCAGATTCTAAATATGTAAATTTTAAAAAGAATACATAATTTTTTTCTATTTTTTTCTTATTTATCTTCTGTCATCACTCCTCAACTCAAAAAACACACGGGTAGTGTTTCTTCCATATCTCTTTCGTTTCTCGACCATTTAAAAAACAAATTGTATGGTGCACTAAAGAACACCAACCTCTACATGCTATAAAAAACCCATTTCCAAATAATTGCATTAAGACATTCAAAGGTTGCACCCACAATTGACGTACCATTTTCGAGGTTTGATCTCTTAGATAATTATAAAAAAAAAATTAAAAATATTATTTTTATTATTGGAAAAATAGTCGTGCACTAGTCCTATATGTTCTCTATACGTATACCGGTTTTCGTAAGTTTATTCCATCATTTAGACACTCAGACGCTGCAACCACAAAAACATATACCTTATCATTTTTCCAAAAAATAAAAAGTGCCCGTTAAAATTTATCTAACTTTAGATAGTTAACAGCATTTTCAATAGAAAAAAAATATATATATTTGGAAAGGTCATTCAATTTCCTACATTTTGTTTTTTTTACTGATCGCAAGATTCATTGTGTAAGTGTCTCAAAATATCCATGCAAGTTGATGGATGCCTGTTTTTTCAGTTTTGTATTGCATCTAACATGCCAAAAGAGACCCTCAACTTCTTGCACACACCCATACATTTTTTTATGCGCACCTGCACTTTAACAATATTAGATGAGTATTCATTTCAAGTTGTAAAGAACATACACTTTTTTATGTGCACCTGGACTTTAAGAATATTATATGAGTATATATTGATTCAATTATGTATGATATTATGACATCTCCCAGACACAACATACTCCAGTGATTACTCATTTTGGACCAACGAAACAACCATCTCTAAATATTTTTGAAGATGGGAAAAGCACACAACAAAATAAGCTTTCTGAATATATTGTAAAGTGCTTGATGAGTATATTTTTGAAGCTAACAAGGCTATCGTTGGCAACCAATAAGGAGACACCATCAATAGCTTCACGGTCAACTTTTTCAAGTGTAAGCCCAAAAAGCTATGGCTCAAGAAGCACTTTAAACTGTAAAATACCTATGGAATATTCGGAAGAAATACATTTCAAAGATCCTTATGGTTTTTTTCTGAATCTATTATGAGAGATATTGGTCCATACAAACATTTCCATGATATCTCTATAGTCTCATTTGACTTGGGTCATCTCCCAAGCTGTGCTTCTTTATTTAGAAGATTGAGGTGTGTTTGTCACTTTATTGGAATACCAATAAACATCTCTTAAATGCTATTTGGCCAAATCATTCACCTATATTGATTCCTTTACTGTAAACAATCTAGATTATTTGTGTTGATCATTGAAAGGTCAATTAGAAGCCCTTACAACGTTTCCATTCTCATTTAGTCATTTTTAGGTTTGGCCTACTTTTTAAGTCTCTGCTTTTCAGATTTCTTGTGAGCAAATTGTGTTCTAGAGATGTAAAGGGCTTGACATATCAGCGGAAGCTATCCTTTTGGATCAACATTTACAATGCCTGCATGATGCATGTATGATGGTAACATAACCCCTGATTTACATCTATAGCTTCTTTTTATTGCTATCACAACAAACTCATTAATGGGATCCCCCAGTTTTTTTCTATTGCTTTCTAAACAACTGATCTTCACTTTAGGATGCATCTTCTTGTGACTAATACAAATTTAAATTTTACACTTGAGAAACTTTAGGCCTTTGTTGAACATCGAATACCAAGCACCCCTCAGAAGGTTGTTTCACTCATGCGCGAGGTATGATAGCCAAAAATGAAGAATGCAATCAATTGACTTTATTGCTTGTTTCCTATAGTAGTAGCTACCTATATCAGAGGGTGAACATTGAAGGAAATTTTTATAACTTATATAATGATAGCTTACCCTGCTTCTACAATGGAAATAAGATTATGAAATAATTTGTAGAATTTCATATTGCCACTGTTTTGCAGTCATTTAATTTCTATGAATACAGTGATGGGAGGTTTACACATAGTCCTTAATGTTGGAGGGAAGTCGATGAATGCATTGGCTATTGAACATTTCATACTTCGACCACCATTTCACTCAAAAGATGTAAGTTTGTTTATGTAATAATTTTCCATTTCAGAAAAGACATTTTAAATTCTTCCAATTATGTATCTAACTGACCTTCCCAAGTTGATTGAATGCTAGGCCTATTGGAAAAATGGAAAATCTCAAGGGGAGACAATGATGCGCAGTGTTTATGGTTTAGATTGGTTTGAACCATTGATTACCTTTGCATTGTGTTGTGGAAGTTGGTCTTCTCCTGCTGTAAGTACTAGCTCTGCACCTGGGATTATGTGTTGCGAATAAATCTACCTATTGGTTCTGGAAATGAGTCTAAAAGAAAATGCATGGTGTTCTGCTTGAGACCTAAGCTTTGCAACTCAAAATTAGAATCAATTTAAAAGGCAACATATAAATAAAAATAGCTGTCTAACTTGCATGGAAATGCATATGGGTTTGCTAGACTCTTTGAAAAGTTAATATCTAAATGTGCAAAAATGGAACTTGGAATGCTTCAAATTTGAAATTGCTGCAACTTGATCAATTTAATCTTGTAACTTGGTCAATCGGTGAAATTCTTATGTGTTTGCCAATGATGTTGTTTTTCTTATTAATAGGCTATGCTGGTTAGGCAATGATAGATACTGGACTACCTGTTTCTCTCTTCTTCATATTAGTACATAGGGTTTGTATTTTGCTCTCTTTATCTTTGCTTCATGTTAATATTGGGGATTTGTATTTTGCTTTGTTATTTTCATGATAAAACACAATTTTATATCAAGTTTAATTTGTTCTATTTCATCAATGGTTTGCAGTTTCATATCAATCCAAAGGATCTAGACAATGAGGATCTTGCTTTCCTCTATCACATTGAGGCGTGTACCTCAGTTGGGGATCTCAGCTTGCCTCTGGTTTAGGAATTCCAGAAGCATCTGCTCAAAACCTTCTTCAATGGACATTAGATTCACAATGAAAGTGCCAGCCATCAACAGAGCAAGAATAGAAAAATAAACTACATTACTGTAACAACCATTTATGGGTCCTTTAAATAGTTCTTTTGACTCAATTTTTTTTTTCTAGAGATATATAATTAATTGTAGACTAATCTTGCCTTTGGTTCAAGAATTCCAGAAGTATCTGCTCAAAACCATCTTCAATGGACATTAGGCACACAATGAAAGTGTTATCCATCATCAAAGCAGGAACATAAAAATAAGCCTATATTATTGTTATAGCAGAAATCTTTGGTGCCGAGTACATAGTTCAGTTCAATTCAGTTCAATGATATATCATCCCTATGCAATGTTCATCAATTTCTCAAGCTTTTCATGCATCAGTGCCTACTCCAACCCTTCCAGTTGGTTAGTAGACTTCACAACAGCCACATCTATCAAAGGGAAGTGGCTTCCTTATCCCCTTTTGAGCCCTCTGCATATCTGATAGTGATTCCTGCAATTTCATATATCCTTGAAAGAGTTTCACAGTAGAAAGTTGAGAAATCAAGGACTACTATTATGAAAGTTGATGAAGAAAATCAAAGGTGTAATTTCAAATCTGTTGTGACTGAAATGAAATGAAGTTGTTTATGCTCTTGATTTTAGGCTTGAGCAAAGTCAAAGAAATGCTGTATTTTTCAACTTTTCATTCTCGAAAATGTACATTTTTCTACCTAGTTGGAGGAAAATTTGTCTTAAGATGTTAAGTATTTGCGAGAATGTCTCTATATGAGTAAGATGTAACTATACCGAGTGGGTTCTTGGAACCTTATTCATTTAAAATGATGGGTGGTTGTACTAGTTGATTCTTTCATTTATATGTAACAGATACTTGTAAGAGTGCTCCTGATTTTTATTTTTTATTTTTATGGTAAGAGTTCTCCTGAATAGCATTGGGATCTCCATAAATTCTCCTTTGGCATAGAATATATATATTTATTCTCCATTCACCTTTCTCAATATTGGCATAGAATATATATTTATTCTCCATTTTTTTGGCTCACTTCAATGTTACATTTTTTTCTCGCTTACCCACTAACAATTACCTTAACATCGTATTATTGCACCTTCCTTGGAGCAATTGCTAGTTTTAATATAATCTGATTTTCTCATTTGAATACAATCCACTTTTCTCACTCTCACATGTCTTGACATACTAATAAATATTAATGTGTGATACCGTACAAATAGGATTTTTTTAATATATTTGGCTTTTCTCAGTCTGACATGTCTTAGCGAATTAATCATGACAAGGACTTGGCATGTGGGCATTTTCCTTAGTAGTTTTCTATGTAAGTATAGTTGATTGTGCTCTAAATTGAGCTTTCTTTTCATGTTTTTATTTATTTATTAATCCTAGTTATTTATAGTTAAATATATCTTATTTATTTTATTTAATGTATTATAATTAATATATAGTTGATTTATTTTTTTAATTTATTAATCTTCATTTTTAAGTATACCATATTCAATGGACTTGATCTCTTTCTCTTTTAATAGAGAAAAAATAGAAAGTTGATTCATTATTGTTATCCTGTTAGCTAGGGAAGTCATAGCTATCTTGATATCCTTAGGCATTGTAGGTTTTAATGACTATAAAAATGATTTTTTCTTCAGATTAAAAAATGTTACCTATTAAAGTTTTTTTTGCTTCAATTTTTTTTGCAAAATAGTGTTTCGATATTACTTAGTGAGCATAATATATTGCCTAAATTTAATATAAAATAGGTGAAATTCAATTTAAATATTTTATAATTACATATAATGTTGATATGAATAAATTCAACCCTAATTAAAATTGGAAAACCACATCTATAAAGTTTCATATTGGTGAATATTCTCTTAATTATTAGTGAAATGCAATTTCATTATTCCTAAATTAATACATTCATTTTAACAATCTATCATTATATAGTGTTTAATATTTTGAAATGCATTGAGATTCTCTATATTACATTGATTGTACTCTTTTAAAATGTAAATTAAGCTTATCATTTCATTTTGTTTAATTTTTTGAAATACAATGTTATTATCTATATTAAATTGATTTTACTCTTTTCAAATGTAAATTAAGCTTATTCTTAAATTGAGTCATGACTATGTAGTTTGGCTATCCATATTACACTACATTGTTTACATTATTTTGAAATGCACTTTAGCTATCCCTAAATTAAGCTTAATTTAGCGATTCATTTTCTTGAATTTTAATATTCTTATATGAACTGGCTGCACTGACTAGCTACTATGTAGCACTTGTTTTGTATATATATTATGAGTGCTTTTTGTAATACTCTTCTTGAGACGACCTTGTTGTAACAAAAAAATACAAACATATAATTTTAGAAGCTTGGAAACTAGAACAAGTGAATTGTTGATATTCATTCAGTAAACAAAAATCCTACACATGCTAAATGTTAAATTATAAGCAATGCTAGAAAACACATCATTTGTGTTTAGTTTATTGTTCATTAAGTTAATATAACTATACCTTCCTTTTAGTTAAAATAAAGATAAGTGTTATTAATGTGAATCAAAGGATGAATACGAAATAAATATTACTAGCACGTAATTAATCCTACTGTTATTATTTAATTATTTAATGATAATGCAAACATATATATATAAGAAAAGGAGACTCGTTAAGATATTTATTACTATCAACTAAAGAATAAAATAAATAATTTCTAGTTCGCTACTTAATAAAGATGATTACATATTTACGTTATTCACATGATTAAACAATATATTAACAAGGTGAAAATTGTAATAATCCATTCTCAAATACCATATGAATTGTAAAAAAGAATTGTTTAAACAAACAAAAAAAATTAATATATTTTTATTTATTTATTATTAATACTTAAACCTAATAAAATTTTGAAATAAGTTAATAAGAATCACAAAGATGTGCAATATTAAAAGAGTAAAGATGTAAGACATTTTATGATCATAAAGAGAAGTGTAAACTCAAAAAGAGGCAAAGAATTTCAAACTTCTAGTTAATGAAGATATCAATTTTTATTGAGGTGTTGTGTAGATACAAATTGTTCGTGTCAATATGATTTTAGCTATTATCTATAATCATGTATATTTCAACAAATACAATATTAACTATTACATTGTTTATTACATTATATTTACCAAATATTTAAATAAGAATTTGTTAAATATTATATCAAATAAAAAAAACCTATACTTGATTTTCAAACTAAAAAACCATGGCATTATAATTTGTTGTAATAACAAGGAATAAAAGGGACATTTTTCCCTCTTAACGAACCATCACAATTTCTATTTAGGTGGAAATCCCATCTCAATAAGGAAGGGCATGTTCAGACACGTTAGAGAGCTGTCAGAGTATGGGAAGGATAAGTGTAAGCATCAATTAACCACACTTAGTCAGATAGCCTCAACGTTTTAAGAAAACAACAAAAGTGAAATTAGCCATTTACCTCTCAAAAGGACAAATTTAAGACATAAATTTGTATAGATATTGGAACGAAGTTGTATACTATTTTCTTAGTACATCTCCGTGATTTTATGAGATCCAATAAATAATAATATACTTAATTGGAGTTTGGACTACTGCGTAAGGAGTAAACAACATATGCCTCAATTGGTATACGACATATACTTGATTCTTCTTACAAAATCTAGGTTTTTGCTTCTAGTATGCATAGAATTCTTTTTTGTAGTGAAACAATTAAATACGATGGAGATTTGGGACACATGTCACATAACACAAATACTAGGGGCAAGGATTAATGTTATAGTCTTACTGGATGATGGAATTGATTATGTTAGGCATTTATATTTTGTATTGGTTTTATTATACTTTGTTTTGCAATTTTATTTGTGTTCAAGAAATATTTCTAATTATATTTATATTATAGGAATTTATGTATTGTATTGGTTTTATTATACTTTGTTTTACAATTTCATTTGTGCCAAAGAAGATTTATAGCTATATTTACAATTTCTATGGATATTCTTGGATATACCTTAGCATAGCTTGGATACACCTTAGCATACCTCTCAATTTCTATGAATACTCTTGGATATACCTTTGAAATTGAACATTGATTTTCCACTTTTAAATGCATATATTTCAAAATTTTATGTTAAAGTCGAAATTATAGAAAAGGCACCATGCTTCAGCATAGAAAAGACAATGGGAGCCAACAATAGCTAGGTGGAAATTTTGACTTTAAATGCTGACATACACTATAATATCATCTTGACTTTTTCCCAATTATATTAATTGTGTTTTTTTTTAAGAAAGTAAGAAAAATATGTAAGTGACCAATGAAAAGTAATCAATCAAATTAGGAACCCACTTAACTTTTATTCTTTTACCATTTTTTTCATGTTTTATTATATAATTTTGTTTTCTGTAAAATTTTATTATTAGAAAACACAATTTTATAATAGTTATAGTATATAGATTTCTAACTATAATATAAAAACCTTGGAAATATGTACATCATTTTTTCATTTAATAGTAAAATCTATTCTGTGTGAATCTATGAGCATTGAGGATGAAAATCACTATCACTTTCTCTTACCTTGCCTTACTTACACTCACATTAGATCCGAGTTTCATAGTATTTGCTACAAGACAAACCTTTATAACCTCCTAACTTGCCAAAACTATAACAAGATTGGAAATCTTCTTGGCAAGCATTTTGAGGAGACAAATAAGATTTTAAAGTAAACCAAGTATTATCCTTCTTAAGGTTTGATAGAACAAAGTTGATCTCAATGACTATTAATCATCATCATCATTATCAAAATATATTTAAAGTGATTAAGAAAAATAATAATTATCATTCTTATTCAAATTTAATGGACTAAATTAAAAATAATAATTGAATTAAAAAAAACTTTATTTATAAATTTTTCAATCAAAATAATTATTATTATTTTTATTGAAGTTAAGCTTTAAAAAAATGAATTAATTATATTAAAAAAACAAAGTATTCATTAAAAAAATTTGTAATAATATTGTAATTAAAATTATATTAATTATTATGTTCCCGTTGATTTTAAGCTATTTTTCTTGTTCCTCCTGCATTGGTATTAAGCTGGTCTGAAAACAAGGGATTTTGTTGTGTTGGTTAAAGCTCAGCCTTGATTTACTTGTTAGGTTACTTCTTCATGTTGCTTTGTTTTTGTAAAAGAAAACCCTAAAGGGTAAAAGGTGCAAGTCCATGAAGGCTATTGCAGTCGTAGATTTTGAGGTTATTTGACAGTGCCTTTACGACCTGGACGATGTAAACTTTTTTCTTATCTTTTAGAACTCGGCTCTAAGCCGTGGTAAGGTTGTTCGACCTCTGTCTGGTTAATTTAATTTTTATATGGATTTTAAAGGTGAAGAAAAAGACTGTTAATCGGTGGAGACTTGTAAACCGATATAGGGTTTTTACCTATCATGAATGAATAGTTACGGTTTCATTTTATTATTTTGTATAGTTCAATTTTGAACAGCCTGAGCCTCAACCTATAATTATAAAGTCCATAAGCCATTACTCTTAAATTATTTCGTTTCTAAGAGTTTGTTTACAGTGTTATTAAATTTTTCTTTTTTATAAATATTTTTTTAATGTAAATAATTTATAGTAATTTATACTATTTAAATTTTGACAGTATTCTTAGGTGAATACAATACTCTCTTTCTCTCTCAGATTTGTTTCTATTTTTAGATACCTTACAGTTCCTAAATGATATGGATTTCTACAAAAATTGTTTTTAGTTTTGTTTTTCTACTATTACTTTCAATAATAAATATTTACATCTTAAAAGTTATGTTATGGTTAAGAATGTAAAAATATGAACTTGAAGTAATTTATTAACAAGACTTATGGATTATTATCTTGGCTAAAACCCTAGCATTATCTTTTACTGTTGCTATGTTTATTTAATTAACTCTATCTATTATGTTTATAATAATTATTAGTAATAGTAATGCTTATGTCAATAGTATGTCTATAGATGATTATATATATGTAGTTTTTTTCTTAGAAAATTATAAATATAGATACTTTCAGTAGTTAGAGCAAGTACTGTTATTTTCTGTAATGACTCACATACAAACTATAAAAAAATTCATTTACATTTTCCTTAAAGAATAATAAATAAGTCTACTAATGTATCTTAACAACCAGCTGTACTAAAGTAGTGCCTTATAAAAGGCATGGAAAAATACATTGTGGTATTTTTTTTCTGTTCATGTCTCATTTACTAATATTCCTACTGTTCTAAATATAATCAACTAATCACTGATATTATCAATAAATAATGTTCTTTTCTTCTTAAACCCCAATATAAAAATAGCATACCTATCTTTAAAAACTAGTAATCATTTTCTGAAAATAGTAAATAAATTGTAAATAAAACTGAACAAATAAAAAACTGTCAATTGATGGGGTGACAACAACTTAAGGAGGTTGTTCCTCCCAATCAATGCCTAGAGAAACCTTAGTTTGCACTTCCTCAGGACCCCCGAGCCTGTTTCCTAGTCCTCCTGGTAGAGTACCTGGTGAATGATGTATTCTTAAGACCTTCTACCACCTGACTGGTCAAATTACAAAAGTAATTCAATCCTACTTACAACAGTAAGAACTTTCAGCCTAACATCTGCATAAGTTCAGTTCTCAGCAGTTAACCCCTCAAACTCACTTCAATAAGTACCCTCTATCAAATTTTTCATGTGCACTTCATTCACACTGAATGATCACATGTCCAAAATGAGCAGCCTCCGCTGTCTTCAATGGGAAGTTTTATAATAATGCGTAGGTCTTCTGGGTCAATTTTTACTTAATGAGCCACCTGCTCCAATTCCACTTTATTGGGGTATCATGACCACAAATATAGGGAGGTTGCCACCTGCAACAGTTAGAAGTAGTTTGAGGATGATGCCACTTGTCAGTATACTATCCACCCAGTCTCCTCCACCAAGTGACCAGTTAATAGTCTTTTAACAGCTTCCCTAAGCTGTTGTCTCATCATTTATTTATTTATAAATAAAATATTCTGAAATACATTAATTATTCTTGACCCCACTTGATCATCAATTACAAACTTAGCATAAAATATAACATAATGTTCCTCAATAAGATTAAATTGTTTTTGCAAATTGGGGCATGTGACATACACACCCCCTTAATTTATAACATCATCCTCGATGTTATTTATTCCTCGTCCTCAAAGTTCCCGTGAAATATAATTGGATATGCATCCCGCATATGACTTTGCAATTCCCAGGTGGCTTCTTCTAGACTAAATTGCTTCCATTGCACCTTCACTTGACCAATGGTGCGATTCTAAAGCGAGATTTCCCTCCTATTGAGGATACAATCTGGTTCTACCAAAAAATGTCTTTTAGGTTCCACCTGCACATCATTCCAATTAATAACATGAATATCATCATGTACATATTTTTTTAATACAGAAAAATGAAGAACATTGTGAACTCTTAGATTTAGTGGTAGAGCTAACTGATATGCCACATGTCCTATCCTGGAAAATATTTCAAAAGGACCACAATATCAAGGTATTATCTTAGCACATCTACCCAACCTGAGAGAACTCTTTTTGGGTCTCACCTTAATAAAAACATGTTCACTTACCTGGAACTCTTTTGGAGTTCGTTTAAGATATTCTTGGCTTTTATGTCGATCTTGCGCAGTTTTCAAATTACCTTATACATGTTTTACAATTAATTCCATCTCTTTCAATAATTCAGGTCCTAATACTAACCTGTCCACTGGATTATTCCAAGAGATGGGAATATTGCATTTCCTTCCATACAAAATTTTAAAATGGCTTTACCTAACTAAAGTTTGATAATTATTATTATAAGCAAATTCTACCAGGTGTAAATAATCTTCCTATTTACCTGGATGCTCATTTACATACATTCTGAGTAGACCCTCTAATACCCGATTTACTCTTTCAAACTGTTCATCAGTTTGAGGATGGAAAGAGGTACTAAAATTTAATGTAGTATTTAACCCTTTAAACAAATATTTCCAAAAATTACTGGTAAATTTAGGGTCTCGGTCTAAAATTATCACCTTCGATATTCCATGCAACCGAAAAAATTGTTTTAAGAAAATATTAGCAATATTTGCAGCTTTATAAGTAGTTTTTACAGGTATAAAATGGGCTTCTTTACTCAATTGATCAACCACTACCATTATTGAGTCATTTAAGTTCTGATTTCTAGGTAATCTCGTGATAAAATCAAGGCTAATTATCTCCCATTTTCAGATAGGAATAGGCAATAGCTGAAGTAGCCCAGTTGGATGTTGAAGTTTAATTTTTACTTGCTGACATTAGAAGCACCTAGCAATATATTCTTCCAATTCATTTTTCATATTTGGCTAGAAATAATCATTTATTAACATGGTTATCATTTTCTGATAACTCAGATGCCCTGAATAAATTTTTTTATGAACTTCATTTAAAATTAGCAGCTTAATATTAGGTACATTAGGTACGTATAGTATATCTTTATACAATAATAAACATTTTTCATTCAAACTGTACCATGTACATAAACTTTCTATTAATTTTTTTTTACTTTTGTTTGTAATTTTCGATAATTTTCATCTTGTTCTATTCGAGCTTCAAACTGTTCTTCCAATTCTGTCGTATAAGTGATGATGGTTGCTGGAAAATTTAGCTTTACATTTCTACTTAATGCATCAGCAGCCTTATTCTTCTTTCTTTTAATATGTTGAATTTCAAAATCGTATTCACTCAGAAAAACTAGCCACCTAGCTTGCCTAACATTCAAGTTAGGTTGGTCTAATAGATATTTCAATCCTTTATTATCTGTCATTTGTATAAACTTTATTCCTATTAAATGATGACGCCACATCTTTAAGACATGTATGATAGCAACTAATTCTAAGTCATAGATTGCATAATTTTTCTCATGAACCTTTAGCTTCCTAGAATCATAAGCAATGGCGTGTCCTTCCTGAGTTAAAACTCCACCTAAACCGTCATTGCATGTGTCAGTACATACTATAAAATATTTATTAGGGTCAACAATTATTTTCCTTAGCCCTTTCTTCATAATAATGTTCAGATAAAAATTTCTTCTTGAGCTATTTCTTAAATGTGATCCAATTTATATTTTTTCTCCCTTATACATTTTACTCTTTTAAAGTCCTGCCACCATATATCTGTTTTTTCCGTAAGATTATAAATAGCCATCCTGGCCTTTAGTTGATTAGAGTACTTATAAATTTGGAAGTATTTCTTTATCACGGATAGCAAGGATTCTACTTCTTCCCCATTCTTAGTTTCTCCATTAAAAGTTGGTGGCTTAATTTTCTTGAATTCCCTAGAGATTTCTTCGTAAGGTTTAAACTTTCTCTTCCTAGGAGGTAAAAAGACTGTAAAAGTTTCGAAGATAAATTCAATTCTTTGAGTTAGGAAGAGAATCTTAATCCAATTCTTTTACTGCAGCGGGTAGTTGGGGACTTAAGTATGTGAAATTCTTATGATTTATATAATAGTTTCATATGTAACACTAAAACTCCTAGTAATGCATATACAATTAAGAGTCCGTATAGTTTGTTTATGTTTTAAAAAATTTCATGTGACATAAAATGTTTAATATCACCGCTAAAGTACCGTTAATCGTTAGCAGATAATAAAATAGTTGGTAAGAGAAACAAAGATTTTCTTCTTTATAATATTTGTATAATCTAAAGGCTTCTCCTTGATAGCTGTGTTAGTACTGTTTTCGACTAGAAGTTGTAATTCTTCTAGAAGTAGAAAAGAAACTTGTATTTTACTGAAGCTAGATATACTATTTATTTATTTTGTCAAGTAGGGAAAGTTCCTTATGTGTGATCATGTTTTACTTAGCCCTTAAGCTAACATAGTGGGACTGATGGGTCCTTACAAGTTTAGCAGGTAAGTGTATGTTCCATTAAATTAATGCTTATAATCAAGTCAAGTATATACTTCTCTAGCATGTTTATGATGCTAGACTTAGAATGTTTTAACTGCATATTGTCCCATAAGAGGTAATGTTGATCTTAATTTCTCTTGTTGTTAAAACTCCATAATGAGGTTTAAACAAACTACGTAAGCATGGGTTAAAAAAAATAACATGATCAAGGTACTATGCAAAGAAAGTCAAGTTCTGGTTGATTACAATTATATCCAAGAATATTTTGCACTTTCGTTTATAGCAATTTTGATCTAAAATTTATCTAGGATCATATTATTTTTTTCGACTTTTTTCTTAGCTTAGGTACACATTTGGAGTCTAGTCTTGAACATAAGTACATGATTCTTTTGGAAGAAAAAACAAAGGAAATACTTCATGCTCTAAAATACAATCTAGCCTATTTTACTGAAAAGAGAGCTAACTCTTAAACTCTTAAGACCACACACTCAAAAGAAGTAGATCCATTTCAAAACTTATGCCAGGTTCAGACACTAGGCCTGAATGTGGCTCAACTTGCTTATGTGAAACAATAAACTTAAATAAATATACTGATGTTATTTCATTTTGAATGATATTCCCATAGAAATTTTTGTTTTCTGAGTTAACCACAGGTATGGATAGATTGGAGGAATATGCGGATGAGGAGTCTCCTTACACTAAACAAAATAAGTTTAAAAAAGAACCAATACAAGAAGAGATAACTACTAATTATTTCAAACTATTACAAATAGTTAAAGAACTAAAAACAGAGATGGAATCGGTTAAGAAATAAAATGAGAGGATTCTGAGAGCTCCGAAGGAGCTAAACCAGATTTTAATAGAATGATTTCATATCGAGGGAAAAAATAAAAGAACTAAGTCTGAAAATATAGGTTACCAGCCAAAAAATAAAAATACTAAACAAGTTAAAAACGAAAGTAGCTCATCTTCTGAAGTATATGGTGATTTACATAAACAAAAATTTCATTATACTAGTGACAGTAGTGAATATAATCACCATATTAAGAAGAGAAATTTTAAACCTTATGAAGAAATCTCTGGGGAATTCAAGAAGATCAAGCCACCAACCTGTAATGGAGAAACTGAAAAGGGGGGAGAAGCATAATCCTGGCTGTCCGGGATGAAGAAATACTTGCAAATTTATAACTACTATAATCAACTGAAGGCCAGGATGGCTATTTATAACCTTACAAGAAAAGCAGACATATGGTGGCAGGACTTAAAAAAAGTAAAATGTATAAAGGAGAAAAATATAAATTCGAGTATATTTAAGAAATATTTCAAGAAGAAATTTTTATCTGAACAATATTATGAGGAGAGGGCTAAGGAATTTTACGAGCTAAAACTGGGAACAATGAATATGAAAGAACTAAATAGTAAATTTCTAAGTCTACTCAGGTATGTGACATATATTGTGGACAAGAAACCTAAGGTATGGCGGTTTCTCAGCTATTTACCTTATCATATAAAGGACGGAATTGAGTATGACAATTCGAAAACATTAGAGGAAGCAATGAGAAAAATGAATTTCTGTTATGAACAGAATGGTAAAAAGGAAATTAGTACCAACTAGAAGGCTAAAAGGAATAATAAATTTGAACAGAAAAAGAAAGATTTAGTGCCTAACTGAAATTTTAAGAATAATAACACCAGAATTTTTTCTAGTAAAAATTTCCAAAGGAACAAAAGTAATTCACAGACCAATCCAAATAATCAAAGGAATAAAGAATTTGCTAACAACCACAGTAACTATACAAAGAATTTTGAACGAAAGGAACCCATAAAGTGTTGGGAATGTAACGGTTCGCATTATGCATCAGTTTGCCCCAATCGAAAGAAGACTGTTAGCAAAATACACACAATACAGGAGGAGATGACTGTTGGTGATATAGCGAGGACAATGCCCAGGATCAATGTAGCATTAGAGAACGGGAAGAAAAATTATCAAACTTCCATGGTAGAAGTCGAAGGTAAGATAAATCAAATACCTTTATCTATTTTAATTGATCCAGGAGCTAGTTTAAATTATATTTATTCTAGTTTATTAGAAAAGTGTAAGCTTTCAGTTGAAAAGTTTGCAAGATCTTGGTTAGTTGAGCTAGCTACTGGTGCAAAGAGAAAGGTAATTGGCTTTGTTAAGAATTGTGCAGTAACTATGGATCAGTTTGAAACCTCTGTTAAGCTCAATGTGTTACCTTAAAGATCATATGATATGTTAATTGGTATGGATTGGTTAAAATAGCATAGGGTGGTCCTGAATTTCTTTGATAAAACCTTCACTTGCATAAATAGTGATTGAAAAATTATAAATGTAAAGGGAATCCCTAGGAAAATAGTCGTAAGGCAGATTTCTACCTTGCAACTTAAAAGAGCAGTTAGGAAAGGCTGTAAGGTTTTTTTCATAACAGTAATCGATGAAGAAAACACTAATAACAGAGATAAATTAAAATTGGAAGATATTTCGATTTTCAGGGAATATTTTGATGTATTTTCGAAAAAAAATTCGAGACTACCTCCGAAACGGGAATTAGATTTTACTATTGAGCTGGTACCGGGTGCATTTCCTAGCTCAAAAGCCCCTTATTGGATGAATATACTAGAATTAAGTCAATTTAAGTTGTAGCTAAAAGAACTAATTGATAATAATTACATTAGACCTAGTGTGTCTCCCTAGGCGGTACATGTCATCTTTGTTAAGAAGAAGGATGGAATTCTATGACTATGTATAGATTATCGTCTACTAAATAAAATGACTATCAAGAACAGATACGTGTTACCTCGCATAGATGATTTGTTTGATCAGCTACATAGAGCCACAGTGTTCTCAAAGATTGATTTACGATCTGGATACCACCAGGTCTGAATCAAGGATGAAGACATCTTTAAAACAACCTTTAAGACTCGATCTGGACATTACGAGTTTGGCATTATGCCCTTTGGGTTTACTAATGTCCCAGCTGTTTTTATGTGTCTGATGTATAATGTAATGCACAAATATCTGGATAAATTTGTGGTCGTATTTATTGACATCTTAATTTACTCAAAGTCTGAAGAGGAACATAAAGAACACATAAAAATTGTCTTACAAGAGTTACAAGAACATCACCTTTTTGCAAAATTTAGTAAATGTGACTTCTTTAAAGATAAAATCCAGTATTTGGGTCATGTGGTGACTAAAGAAGAAATTTTTATTGACCCCGAAAAGATAAAGAAAATTGAAGATTGGCCAATGCCAAAAGACGTAACTGAAATCCGATCATTTGTGGGGATTACTGGTTATTATCGAAGATTCATCGAAGGTTTTTTAAAAATTACAAATCCTATAACCTATTTGCAGAAAAAGGGGAAGAAATTCGATTGGAATCAAAAGTGTGAAGATATTTTTAAAAAGTTAAAAACATTATTAACCACCGCAAACTAAAATTGGGAACAATAAATATGAAAGAACGAAATAGTAAGTTTCTAAGTCTGCTCAGGTATGTGCCATATATTGTGGATGAGAAACTTAACGTACAACGGTTTCTCAATTGTTTACCTTATCATATAAAGGACAAAATTGAGTATGACAATCCGAAAACATTAGAAGAAGAAATGACCAAAGTGAATTTCTGTTATGAATAGAATCGTAAAAAGGAAAGTAGGACCAACTGGAAGGCCAAAATGAATAATAACTTTGAATAGAAAAAGAAAGATTTTGTCCCTAATCGAAATTTTAAAAATAATAACACCAGAAATTTTCCTAGTAAAAATTTCCAAGGGAACAAAAGTAATTCACAGACCAATCCAAATAATCAAAGGAATAAAGAATCTGCTAACAACCACAGTAACTATACAAAGAATTTTGAACGAAAGGTACCCATAAAGTGTTGGGAATGTAATGGTCCACATTATGCATCAGTTTTCCCCAATCAGAAGAAGACTGTTAGCAACATAAACACAATACATGAGGAGATGACTGTTGGTGATCTAGAGATGACAATACCCAGGATCAACACAACATTAGAGAATCAGAAATCAGATTATCAAACTTCCATGGTGGAAGTGGAAGGTAAGATAAATAAAAAACCTATATCTATTTTAATTGATCTAGGAGCTAGTTTAAGCTATGTTTCTCCTAGTTTAGTAGAAAAGTGTAAGCTTTTAGTAGAGAAATTTGTAATATCTTGGTTAGTTCAGCTAGCTACTGGTGCAAAGAGAAAAGTAATTATCTTTGTTAAGAATTATGCAGTAACTATGGATCAGTTTGAAACATCTATTAAGCTCAATTTGTTACCTTTAGGTTCATATCATATGTTAATTGGTATGGATTGGTTAGAACAACATAGGGTGGTCCTAAATTGCTTTGATAAAACTTTCACTCGCATAAATAGCGATGGAAAGTTAATAAATGTAAAGGGGATCCCTAGGAAAATAGTCGTAAGGCAGATTTTTACTTTGCAGCTTAAGAGAGATGTTAGGAAAGGTTGTAAAGATTTTGCCGTAACAATAATTAATGAAGAAAATACTAACAATAGAGATAAATTAAAACTGGAAGATATTCCGATTCTAAGGGAATATTCAGATGTATTTCTGGAATAAATGCCGGGACTACCACTGAAACAGGAATTATATTTTACTATTGAGCTTGTACCTAGTGCAATGCCTAGCTCAAAATCCCCTTATCAGATGAATATACTAGAATTAAATGAACTTAAGTCGTAGTTAAAAGAACTCATTGATAAGAATTACATTAGACCAATATGTCTCCCTGGGGGAACCTGTCATTTTTGTTAAGAAAAAGGATGGAACTCTGCGACTATGTATAGATTACCGTCAATTAAATAAAATGACTATCAAGAATAGATTCCCATTATCCCGAATAGATTATCTGCTTGATCAACTATGTGGAGCCACGATGTTTTCAAATATTGATTTACGATCTGGATACCATCAGGTCCGAATCAAAGATGAATACATATTTAAAACAGTTTTTAAGACTATATATGGACATTACGAGTTTGTCGTTATGCCAATCGGGATTACTAATGCCCCAATTGTTTTTATGTATCTGATAAATAATGTAATGCACAAATATCTGGATAAATTTGTGGTCGTATTTATTGAAGACATATTAATTTACTCAAAATATGAAGAGGAACATAAAGAACACTTAAACATTGTGTTGCAAGAGTTACGAGAACATCAACGTTTTACAAAATTTAGTAAATGTGACTTTTTTAAAGATAAAATCCAGTGTTTAGGTCATGTAGTGACTAAAGAAGGAATTTCGGTCGACCCCGAAAAGATAAACGCAATCAAAGATTGGTCAGTCCCAAAAGACATAATTGACATCCAATCATTCATGGAGATTACTCGTTATTATCAGAGATTCATCAAAGGGTTTTCAAGAATTACAAATCCTATAACCTCTTTGTAGAAAAATGGAAAGAAATTCAATAGGAATAAAAAGTGTGAAGATAGTTTTAAAAATTTAAAAACATTATTAACCACTGCACCAATTCCAATAATTGTTGAACCTCATAAAGATTTTATAGTATGTACTAACGCATGAAATGACGGTTTAGATGGAGTTTTAACTCAGGAAGGACACACTATTGCTTATGAGTCTAGGAAGCTAAAGGTTCATGAAAAGAATTATGCGAACTATGGATTAGAATTAGTCGTTGTCATACATGCCTTAAAGATGTGGCGTCATCATTTAATAAGAAGAAATTTTATGCTAATGACAGATAATAAATGATTGAAATATTTGTTGGACCAACCTAACTTGAATGCTAGGAAAGCTAAGTAGCTAGCTTTTTTGAGTGAATACAATTTTGAAATTCAACATATTAAAGGCAAGGAGAATAAGGTTTCCGATGCATTAAGTAGAAATGCAAAGCTGAATTTTACAGCAGCCATCAACATTTATACGACAGACTTGGAAGAACGGCTTGAAGCTAGAATAGAACAAGATGAAAATTATCGAAAATTACAAGCAAAAGTAAAAGAAATTTTAATAGAAAGTTTAAGTACAGGGTACAGTTTGAATGAAAAATTATTATTATTGTATAAAGATAGATTATACATACCTAATGTACCTAAGATTAAGCTGTTAATTTTAAATGAAATTCATAAAACTCCTTATTCAAGGCATCTGAGTTCTCAGAAAACCATAACCATGGTAAGAAATGATTATTTCTGGCCAAACATGAAAAATGAATTAGTAGAATATATTGCTAGGTGCTTCGAATGTCAGCAAGTAAAAACTAAACATCATCATCCAGTTAGACTACTTCAGGCATTGCCTATTCCTATCCGAAAATGGGAGATAATTAGCCTTGATTTTATCAAAGGACTAGCTAGAAATCAGAACTTAAATGACTCAATAATGGTATTTGTTGATAAGTTGAGTAAAGACGCTCATTTTATACCTGTAAAAACTACTTATAAAGCTGCAAATATTGCTGATAATTTCTTTAAAAAAAAATTTCGGTTGCATGGAATACTGAAGGTAATAATTTCATACCAATACCCTAAATTTACAGGTAATTTTTGGAAATATTTGTTTAAAGGATTAAATACTACGTTAAATTTTAGTACCTATTTCCATCCTCAAACCGATGGACAGACTGAAAGAGTAAATCATGTATTGGAGGATCTACTCAGAATGTATGTAAAGGAGCATCTAGGTAAATGAGAAAATTATTTACACCTAGTAGAATTTGCTTACAATAATCATTATCAAGCTTCAGCTAGATATAGCCCCTTTGAAATTCTATATGGAAGGAAATGAAACACTCTCACCTCTTGGAGTAACCCAGTGGATAGGTTAGTATTAATGTCAAAACCCCAAATTTTCACAAAAATTTAAAATTTTGAGATAAAATAAAATGTTTACAGTTGCAGTTAGATAACTGCTAGCAGCTAATAGAAGAAATGAAACAGAAAACAAAAATAACCATAAAAATTTAACAAGTATAGATTAATGTTCTTTTAAATTTGATATGTGATGTAAGTAATATGCATTCAAATAATTAGTTGTACTTATGGTTTGAATGTCAAGTAGGTGAGGAGTCATTTTCTAGTTGAGGCTTACTTAGCGATTGCCAATGTATATAGATTTATGGATCTTTATAGGATTGATAAAGTAAATTTTGACCCAATAAAACTTTATGAAGGTGTTAAACCATATATACTTCTTTTCATATAAAAGTATTGTTAGAGTAAAAGTTTGCTTAGAAGACTCAAGATCCTGCAAGGTAAAGTAATTTTTCTTTTACTTGATTCACAATATGGTATTACTTCATCTTTGTGTCGTAAGGGTGATTAAGGTCACCCTAATGTTTGTCTTTTACCAGAAATATTTTTAAGATAGATAAAACCTCCTTCCAACTTTACTCTAAATGATTTCCAGTTCTTAAAAGAGCTCATGATATACTTTTATAACTCTTCCTTGGGCATAAGAGTGTATTTCTGTTATTATCAAAATAATTAAAGCACTACTTATCATTATATCAATTGACCTAAGCCTTTCAGACTATAAGCCTACTATGTACTTTTTAGCTCTATTTTAATTAGGATTCAATATAGTGAATTTATCAGCTTAACATCGCCCATAATTTTAAAGTATCCTCGGCATAAAAAAATATCGTCAAGTTGTGACTTGAATTCCCATTTTCTTTATGACTAACATCATGCGCTAACTTCACAATACCCTACCATTTACTTAAATGTAAAAGTAGTGCAATAAAATCCTAAAGAGTTTACTATTCTAAACTCCAAATTTTAACTTAATCTTGATTCGAATTCATCTTAGAACTTGGTAACTATTATCGAGTCAAAGATCATGTACTTTTAGGTTTTATATCCTACCTCTAGTATTGTAGATCCCTTTTTAAGAGTAGGAGCTATTCATGTATATAAATGTTACTATGACTATATACACGTTATTATTTTAAGTCTAATTCCTATAGCTTAACAATCATAGTTCATGATTATAAGACCAAGCTAATAAAGGCATTATCAATCATGTTCAAGCTTCTACTATCTTCTTGATCTTTTCTTATAAGTTTGATTATGAAAGATTATAAGATCCTTACAAAATTAGGTATCGAAATCATAAATAAAAACTTTGAGAAATAAGTGCATCAAATCCATATGCAAATTGGTTCTTTACCAAAGCTACTTACAAGGTTTAACATTAGATTAAATGGTAGCACAAACCTTGTTCATTATGAAGGCTTGAATTCGTTGTGACAATATTATGATATTGACTTTATGTATAAGATACATTATCATTGTATGCAATGATGTGAATAATTAACAATTATTTGATCTGAAATAATGCAGTGAAGACTATACAAAAGAACCCATCGTGATGTGGATCGAAATGTGGACACGTGGAACTCTCCTCGTCATGAAATACTTTACTTAAAAGCTTTCCTTGCAACCCTAGTCCACATTGTTCAGCGAGGGTTTCGGTCTCTACATGGTTGGGTTTACTGCGGCCATGAGGGCTCGTTGTTACTCACCTCCATATCCACTGTCTATGCATTTTTTTAAAAGAGTCGTTGTTTAGGGTGAGAGTTGTACGTCATAGCTCATGAATGAGTTGATTCTATAACCAATATTACTGTGCGTGAAGATTGTATTACACAATTCATAAATTTTAGTGTTGAAATTTGTGGTTTGGCCACTGCCTTGGCTTGCTCTTGCTCCAGTTTTTGATGTGGTTGATATCTCAAACTCCACTACCTCCTTCTCAGGTGACTACGAGGGTTGTTGTATTCCCGGTATCGATTTTCCTTCTTTGTGACCTCGACCTCAGTTTTTAGCATTAAAGGTAACCCATCGTTGTTAAGAAGTTAAAAAATAAAATAATTTACGGTTTCAATTCTATGCTCAAGTTTTTAATTAAATTTATGTTTCAAATTGCAGGTGATAGCTCGCATAACATTTGGAAGGAGCCACTTCTCATTTGGATCGGTGTTCTGTCTACGGGTAAGCCCCAGTTATAAAATGACCTTCCCTGCTTGTACAGACTTAGGGGAATTGTTTACAGTTGGAAGAAGTTACGGCATGGTCCTTCCCAGTCTTGGGTTATTTTTCTTTGGTTTATGAGTTTGTTTTCGTTATAAAACCCTTTCTTATAGTGGGTGACTCCGACTCAATGGCGTAACTTGTAATGCTCTCTTCTTGTGAAAAAAGAATTTTTCCATGTTGTAAGTGTTATTATAAAGTTTGTTAGTTTTTTTTTATTAAACCCCATATCACAATATGGGTGCACCGGCTCAGAGCTCGTTTTTGTACTCTGTTTAAGTTTCAAGCATTTTGGCCTACCAAGCAATACCCAGGGTTTTTAAAGCAAAAGGGTTTTCCTTTGTGCTTGGACTCAGTTTATCTAAATGATATTATTGTAACTCTGTGCACTTAGGGTATTTACCCTATTCGACTGTGTAATATTAATTTACTGTTTATTATTTGCTTTAGATTATTGGTAATGATTTTAGGAATGTCATTCAGTCATGGTATAAATTGTTTTACTTATTGTCTCATGAATTACGAGCTAAGGTTTCCTGAATGAAACCCTTGTTTAAAATCATTCTTTTAATTAATTCAATTAGGTTATGTTACTTGTAAAACAAATATTGTTTAAGTTAATATTACTATCTCTATATAATGAAATTTCTTAAATTTGCATCTGTATATAAGTATTTGTTACGAACACTGTAACTAGTCTGCAATAGTTCAATTTGTTTAATGATAATGTTCTAAATAATAGATTTATAGCTTAATTGTCTTTCTTTTATTAAAACAAAGAAATTAATAAAGGGTTTCAACCCTATAGTTACTCTTACAGGTATAAACCTGTTAATAATTACAAAACAGTTCTTACATAGATGTGTATCTCATTTATGAATTGATTATTATCATATTCTTATTGTTAAATTTACTTAAGTTGATTGGTTGAAAAATACTCAGAATTCAACTTTTGTAACTTGGTTTAGTTTTCTTTTTATGTTTTACATAATTTAGTAATTCACCACTTGCTTATTAGTAAATGTTAGACTTAATTTAGTTAATATTATTAGTAAATAAGCTATATAAATAGTAGTTATATATTTAATGAACTGAATGTAAACAAAGTATTTTAACTACATTTCCTTTACTGCATAAGCAACTGGTTATTTAATAAACATAAAAAAAATATGTATACAACATAACACTGTTTACCCTCCTACATATTTTAGTTTGAAATGAAAGTATAATATACTGTGTATAAACATGTATCATCTTAAATTCTAGTCTATTCTCTTAACATAATTATTCTTCTACCTGTAATGGAATACAGCTATTTCATTACCAGTATATTTACATAAATAAGGAACATAGCTAACCAAGTTATTGGTCTTTTTGATAATAACCTACATACTGCAATAAATTACTTTACTAATATGAAATGTCTAATACATCTAATAATTTCAGTCTCTTATCATTTCCTTCATCTACTTTTAAATACTCTATCTGTGCTGGAGTATGGTCTAGTCCTTCCAGATGTGGAAAAACACAGATTAGAATTATTTTTCGTCTATTTCATATTCATTCTTTCAATAAACTAAAATATTACTAACTTTGATAGTTCACAACTAAACATTTAACATTCATTAACGAGCCAGATTCACATTTTACTATTTAACATAGTAACACAATAGAATTTAGAACTTGATTAAGATGGACAACAACAGCATTAAGAGGACGTTCCTCCCTACCAAACTCCTGGAGAACGCTCAAACAACACTTGCTCAGGACCCCCGAGCTTGTTCTTGGTCTTCTTGGCTGAGAACTGGTGGAGGATGCAAACAACAGGCTAGTCTAGTGACTCAGTAAACACTCTGCGCTCAGCAATAAGATCCTTCAGCTGAAAAGTTGCACTAGATCACTTATAAGTTAACACCTCAAACTCTTTCCATAAATTCCCTTGCCATTGAATTTCTCTGAAGTATATTCACCTGAATGATCACTTCTCTAGAATGAGTAGTCTCAGCTCTCTTCAATGGGTATTTTTATAAATATTCTCTAGGTATTTTGGGTCAATTGTCATTAATTGAGCCAGCTGCTCTGATCCCACTTTCTTGAGGGATCATGACCGCAAATGTAGGGAGGTTGTCACCTGCAACAGTTGGAAATGGTTTGAGGATGCTGCCACATGTCTATTTGCTCTCCACCTAGTATCCTCCACCAATTTGACCAATAAACACTCTTTTAACAACTCTCATAAGCTGTTGTCTCTACCTTTATTTATTTATGATTAAATATTCAGAATTACATTAAATATCCTAGACTCTGATGAGTCATCAATTACAACTTAGCATAAAATATAACATATTGTCTTTAAATAAAATCAAATAAAATAATTTTTTTTTGCAAAATTGGGGCATGTGACATACACACCCCCTTAAAACATAACATTGTCCTCGATGTTATTTATTCTTCATCCTCAGAATTCTCCTCCAATAGAATTGGATATGCATCTCGTATATTACTTTCCAATTTCCAGGTGGCTTCCTCTGGACTAAGGTGCTTCTATTGCAATTTCATCTGTCCAATGGTGCGATTCCGAAGTGTGATCTCCCTCCACCCGAGGATACAGTCCGGTTCCACTAGAAAATCTCCTTCTGGTTTCACCTGTACATAATTCCAGTTAACAACATGAGTAGCATCATGAACATATTTATTTAATACAGAAATGTGGAAAACATTATGTACTCTTAAATTTGGTGGTAATGCTAATTGATAAGCTACTTGTCCAATCTTGGATAGAATTTCAAATGGACCACAGTAATGAGGTGCTAGTTTTGCACAACTCCCCAATCTCAGAGAGCTCTTTTTGGGCCTCACCTTGATGAACACATGTTCACCTACCTGAAACTCCTTTGGAGTTCTTTTAAGGTTTGCTTGACTTTTATGTCGATCCTGTGCAAATTTCAGATTATCTTGTACCTTATTTACAATTTCTTCCATTTCCTTTAACAGTTTAGGACCTAATACCAATCTATCCACTGGATTACTCCAAGAGATAGAAGTGTTACATTTCCTTCCATACAAAATTTCGAAAGGACTAAATCTGGCTGATGCCTGATAATTATTATTATAATCAAATTCTACCAGATGCAAATAATCCTCCCATTTACCTGGCTGGTCTTTCACATACATTCTTAATAAGTCTTCCAGTACTTGGTTTACTCTTTCAATTTGTCCATCTGTTTGAGGATGGAATGAAGTACTAAAATTTAATGTAGTGTTTAATCTTTTAAAAAGGGACTTCCAAAATTTTCCTGTAAATTTAGGGTCTCTATCTGAGATTATGACTTTCGGTATTCCATGCAATTGAAAAATCTGTTTTAAAAAGATATCAGCTATGTTTGCAGCTTTATATGTAGTTCTAACAGGTATAAAGTGAGTGCTTTACTTAACTTATCGACTACTACCATGATAGAGTCATTTAAATTATGATTTATAGGCAGTCTAGTAACAAAATCGAGATTGATTATCTCCCATTTTCAACTAGGAATGGGTAATGACTGAAGTAATCCAGATGGGTGTTGATGTTTAGTTTTCACCTGCTGACATTCAAAACACCTAGCGATATATTTTGTTACTTTTGTCTTCATATTTAGCCAAAAATATTCTTTTCTTAACATACTTATAGTCTTTTGATAGCCTAGATGACTTGAGTATGGAGTTTTGTGTATTTCATCCAAAATTAACGGGTTAACTTTAGGTATGTTAGGTACATATATTCTGTCTTTATACAGTAAAAATTCTTTGGCATTCAAACTGTACCCTTTACTTAAGATTTCTGTTAGATTTTCTTTAGTTTTAGCTTGTAAATTTTGGTAAATTTCATCTTGTTCTATTCCTGCTTTAAGCTGTTCATCCAAATCTATATTAGAAGTGCTGAAAACTGTTGTAAACTTCAGCCTCGCATTCCTACTTAATGCATCAGCAACTTTATTTTATTTACATTTAATGTGCTGAATTTCAAAATCATACTGACTTAGAAAAGCTAGCCACCTAGCTTGTCTGACATTTAGATTAGGCTAATCTAACAGATACTTTAATCATTTATTATCAGTCATTAAAATAAATTTTCTGTCGATTAGGTGATGTCACCACATCTTTAGAGTATGTATAATAGCTACTAATTCCAGATCATAAGTTGCATAATTATTTTCATAAATTTTTAATGTTCTTGACTCATAGGCAATAACATGCCCTTATTGAGTTAGAACACCACCTAAGCCATCATTGCATGTGTCAGCGCACACTATAAAATTTTTATTTGGATCAACTATTCTTAAAATAGGTGCGCTGGTTAATAAAGTTTTTAACTTTTTAAAACTTTCCTCACATTTCTGGTTCCAATCAAACTTCTTTCCTTTATTCTGCAAGGAAGTTATCGGATTCGCGATCCTCGAAAAACCTTTAATGAACCTCCGGTAATAACCGGTAATTCCCATGAAAGATCGAACATCAGTTACATCCTTAGGAACCGGCCAATCTTCGATTGCCCTTATCTTTTCAGGATCTGCTGAAATCCCTTCCTTGGTCACCACGTGACCTAAGTACTGAATCTTATCCTTGAAGAAATCGCATTTACTAAACTTTGCAAAGAGTTGATGATCTCCTAACTCTTGCAAAATAATTTTTAAATGTTCTTTATGTTCTTCTTCATTTTTCGAATAGATTAATATATCGTCAATGAACATGACTACAAAATTATCTAGATACTTATGCATAATGTTGTTCATTCAACACATAAAAACAGCTGGGGCATTAGTAAGCCCGAATGACATAACGACAAACTCGTAATGGCCATATCAAGTTCTATAAGTTGTCTTAAATATGTCTTCGTATTTAATCCTAACTTGATGATATCCAGACCTTCAATCTATTTTCTAGAACACCGTGGCTCCACATAGTTGAACAAACATATCATCTATGTGGGGCAATAGGTATCGATTTTTAATGGTCATCTTATTCAACTGACGATAATCTATGTAAATTCGCATGGTTTCGTCCTTTTTCCTAACGAAGATGACAGGTGCCCCCCAAGGAGACACACTAGGTTGAATATACTTTTTATCAATTAGTTCTTTTAATTGAGACTTTAATTCATTAAGTTCAAGTATGTTCATTCGACAAGGGGCCTTTGAGCTAGGTACTGCACTAGGTAACAGCTCAATGGTGAAATCCAATTCTCTTTCTGGAGGTAGTCCCGGAATTTCTTCAGGGAATACATCAACATATTTTAATTTATCTGTCTTATTTATATTCTCCTCATCAGTTATTGTTACTATATAATCTTTACAACCCTTCCTAACCACTCCCTTAAGTTGTAGAGTAGAAATATGTCTTATAGTGGTTTTTCTAGGGATTCCTTTTACACTTGCTAGTTTTCCATCACTGTTTAAACATGTGAAAGTTTTATCTTAACAATTTAAAATTACCCTATGTTGTTCTAACCAATCCATACTGATTAGTAAATCATAAGAACAAAGCGGTAATACATTAAGCTTCACAACAATTTCAAAATGATCCATAACTACTGCGCATTCTTTTACAAAACAAGTTACCTTTCTTTTAGCACTAGTAGCTAACTGAACTAACCAAGAATTTTCAAATTTTTCAACAGGAAACTTACATTTTTCTACCATTTTAGGTGAAATATAATTGAAACTAGCTCCTGGATCAATCAAAATAGCTATACGGGTTTGATTTATCATACCTTCTACTTCCACCATAGAATTTTGATATTCTGCTTGTCGATTCTCCAAGGCTGCATTGATTCTGGGCATATTCCTTGTTAATTCTCCAACAGTCATCTCCTCCTGTATGGTATGAATATTAGTGACAATATTTTTCCAATTAGGAGACACTGATGCATAGTGTGGACCATTACACTCCCAGCACTTTATAGGTTCTTTGCGCTCAAAGTTCTTGGTGTAATTACCATGGTTATTAGCAAATTCTTTACTCTTAGAGTTATTCTGATTGCTTGGTGAATTATTCTTATTCCCTTGGAAATTTTTGCTAGGAAAATTTCTGGCCTTATTCTTCTTAGAATTTATGTTGGGCACAAAGTTTTTCTTCTTTTGATCATACTGATTATTATTCTTCTTGGCCTTCCAGTTGGCCATGCTTTCCTTCTTCTAATTTTGTTCATAACAGAAGTTGGCTTTCCTCATGGCTTCTTCCAAAGTATTTGGATTGTCATGCTCAATCCCATCCTTAATATGATAAAGAAGACAGCTGAGGAATCACTGTACCTTTGGTTTCTCATCTACAAGGTATGGCACATACCTAAGTAGACTTAAAAACTTGTTTTTCAAATCTTTCATTGTCATTGATCCTAATTTAAGCTCATAAAATTCTTTTGTTCTCTCTTCGTAGTATTTCTCAGATAGAAATTTCTTTTAAAATACCTCTTTAAGATACTCCAATTTAAATTCTTCTCTTTTATTCCCTTAACTATCTTCAAGTCCTGCCACCAAATGTCAGCCTTTCCTGAGAGATTGTAGATAGACATTCTAGCCTTTAACTGGTTAGAATAGTTATATATTTGGAAGTATTTCTTCATCCCAGATAACCAGGATTTCGCTTCCTCCCCCTTCTCAGTCTCTCCACTGAATGTCGATGGTTTTATCTTTTTGAATTCCCCAGAACTTTCCTCATAAGGTTTGTATTTCCTCTTTTTAGTGTAATGGTTGTCATCACTACTATCACTAGTAGAATGGAAATTTCGTCATTCACCAAACACCTCTAAGGATGAACTACTTTCATTTTTAGTGTGTTTCATCTTTTTAATTTTATGTTGATGATTGGTATCTTCTGATTCAGTTCTTCTACCCTTATGCTCAGTTTGAAACCTTTCTATTAGGATCTGATTTAACTCCTCCTGAGCCCTTAGAATCCTTTCATTCTCTCGTTTTACAGATTCCATGTCATATTTTAGGTCTTTTACTGTTTGTAACAGTTATAAGGAATTGGTAGTTAAATATTCTCGTATAGGATCTCTTGGTAAGTTTTCTGGTTCAGTAAATGGAGATTCCTCCTCTACATATTCTTCCATCCTTTCCATACCTGTTTGTTAAACTTCAGAATCAATTTCTCTGTTGAATAACATTTAAAAGAAAATATATCAGTATAATAATTCAATTTATTGTTTAATAAAAAGATAGGTGTGCTTCATCAATGCCTAGTGTTTGAACCTTGTGCTCTGATACCACATGTCAAAACCCCAAATTTTCACAAAAATTTAAAATTTTGAGATAACATAAAAAGTTTACAGTTGCAGTTACATAACTGCTAGCAGCTAATAGAAGAAATGAAACATAAAACAAAAATAACCATAAAACTTTAACACATATAGATTAATGATGTTTTAAATTTGATATGTGAAGTAAGTAATCTGCATTCGAATAATTAGCTATACTGATAGTTTGAATGTCAAGTAGGTGAGGAGTCATTTTCTAGTTGCGGCTTACTTAGCGATTGCTAACGTATCTAGATTTCTGGATCTTTACAGGCTTGATAGGTAAATTTTGACCCAGTAAAAGTTTATTAAGGTGTTAAACCATATATACTTTTTTCATATAAAAGTACTGCTAGAGTAAAAGTTTGCTTAGAAGACTCAAGATCCTGCAACATAAAATAATGTTTCTTTTACTTGATTCACAATATGGTATTACTTCATCTTTGTGTCGTAACGGTTATTAAAGTCTCCTTACTATTTGTCTTTTATCAGAAAGATCTTTAAGATAGATAAAACCTCCTTCCAACTTTACTCTAAATGATTTCCAGTTCTTAAAGGAGCTCGTGATATAGTTTTATAACTCTTCCTTAGGCATAGGAGTCTATTGCTATTATTATCAAAATAATTAAAGCGCTTCTTATCATTATAGAAATTGACCTAAGCCTTTCAAACTATAAGCCTACTATGTACTTTTTAGCTCTATTTTAATTAGGCTTCAATATAGTGAATTCATTAGCTTAACATCACCCATAATTTTAAAGTATCATCGGCATAAAAAAATATCTTGACGTTGTGACTTGAATTCCCATTTTCTTTATGACTAACATCATGCGATAACTTCACATTACCCTACCATTTACTTAAATGTAAAAGTAGTGCAATAAAATCGTAAAGAGTTTACTATTCTAAACTCGAAATTTTAACTTAATCTTGATTCAAATTCGTCTTAGAACTTGGTAACTATTATGGAGTCAAATATCATGTACTTGTAGGTTTTATATCCTACCTCTAGTACTATAGATCCCTTTTTAAGAGCAGGAGCTAATCCTGTATATAAATGTTACTATGCCTATATACACCTTATTATTTTAAATCTAATTCCTATAGCTTAACAATCATAGTTCATGATTATAAGACCAAGCTAATAAAGACATTATCAATCATGTTCAAGCTTATACTATCTTCTTGATCTTTTCTTATAAGTTTGATTATGAAAGGTTAAATGATCCTTACAAAACTAGGCATAGAAATCATAAATAGAAAATTTGAGAAACAAGTGCATCAAATCCATATGAAAATTGGTTCTTTACCAAAGCTACTTACAAGGTTTAACATTAAATTAAATGGTAGCACAAACCTCGTTCATTATGAAGGCTTGACTTCGTTGTGACAATATTATGATATTGACTTTGTGTATAAGATACATTATCATTGTATGCAATGATGTGAATAATTGACAATTATTTGATCTGAAATAATGCAGTGAAGACTATACAAAAGAACCCACCATGATGTGGATCAAAAAGTGGGCATGTGGAACTCTCCTCTCCATGCAATACTTGACTTAAAATCTTTCCTTGCAACCCTAGTCCACATTGTTCAGTGAGGGTTTCGGTCTCTGCATGGTTGGGTTTACTGCGGCCATGAGGGCTCACAGATACTCACCTCCATCTCCACTGTCTGTGCATTTTTTTAAAAGAGTTGTTGTTTAGGGTGAGAGTTGTAAGTCATAGCTCGTGAATGAGTTGATTCTATAACCAATCTTACCGTGCGAGAAGATTTTATTACATAGTTGATAAATTTCAGTGTTGAAATTTGTGGTTTGGCCACTGCCTTGGCTTGCTCTTGCTCCAGTTGTCAATGTGGTTGATATCTCGAACTCCACTACCTCCTTCTCAGGTGAATACGAGGGTTGGTGTACTTGTGGTATCGGTTTTCCTTCTTCGTGACCTCGGCCTCAGTTTTCAGCATTAAAGATAACCCATCGTTGTTAAGAAGTTGAAAACTAAAAGAATTTACAGTTTCAATTATACGCTCAATTTTTTAATTAAATTTAGGTTTTCAAATTGCAGGTGATAGTTCACATAACATTTGGAAGGATCCACTTCTCATTTCGATTGGCGTTCAATCTACCGGTAAGCTTGGTTATAAAATGGCCTTCCCTGCTTGTATAGACTTAGGGGAATTGTTTACAGTTGGAAGAAGTTACGCCATGGTCTTTCCGAATATTGGGTTATTATTCTTCAGTTTATAAGTTTGTTTTCATTTTAAAACCCTTGCCTACAGCAGGGTGACTCCAACTCAATTCCGTGACTTGTAATGCTCTCTTCTTGTGAAAAAAGAATTTTTCAATGTTGTAAGTGTTATTATAAAGTCTATTAGTTTTTGTTTATTAAACCCCATATCACAATATGGGTGCACTGGCTCAGAGCTGGTTTTTGTACTCTATTTAAGTTTTAAGCCTTTCGGCCCGCCAAGCAATACCTAGGGTTTTTAAAGAAAAAGGGTTTTCCTTCGTGCTCGGACTCAGTTGATCTAAATGCTATTATTGTAACTCTGTGCACTTAAGGTATTTACCCTATTCGACTGTGTAATATTAATTTGTTGTTTATTATTTGCTTTAGATTATTGATAATGATTTTAGGACTGTCATTCAGTCATGGTATAAATTGTTTTACTTCTTGGCTCATGAATTATGAGCTAAGGTTTCATAAATGAACCCCTTATTTAAAATCATTCTTTTAATTAATTTAAGTAGGTTATGTTACTTGTAAAACAAATATTGTTTACATTAATATTACTATCTATATATAATGAAATTTCTTAAATTTGCATCTGTATATAAGTATTTGTTATGAAGATTGTAACCAGTCTACAATAGTTCAATTTGTCTAATTATAATGTTCTAAATAATAGATTTATAGCTTAACTATTTTTCTTTTATTAAAACAAAGAAATTAATAAAGGGTTTCGACCCTGTAGTTACTCTTGCAGGTATAAACCTGTTAATAATTACAGAACAGTTCTTACATAGATGTGTATCTCATTTATGAATTGATTATTATCATATTCCTATTGCTTAATTTACTGAAGTTGATTGGTTGAAAAATAATCAGAATTCAGCTTCTGTAACTTAGTTTAGTTTTCTCTTTATGCCTTACATACTTTAGTAATTCACCACTTGCTTATTAGTAAATGTTAGACTTAATTTAGTTAATGTTATTAGTAAATAAGCTATATGAATAGTAGTTATATCTTTAATGAATTGAATGTAAACAAAGTAGTTTAACTACATTTCCTTTACTGCATAAGCAACTGGTTATTTAATAAACATAAAGAAAATATGTATACAACATAACACTGTTTACCGTCTTGCATATTTTAATTTGAAATGAAAGTATAATATACTGTGTATAAACATGTATAATCTTAACTGCTAGTGTATTCTCTTAACATAATTATTTTTCTACCTGTAATGGAATACAACTATGTCATTACCAGTATATTTACATAAACAAGGAACATAGTTAACCAAGTTATTGGTCTTTTTGATAATAACGTACATACTGCAATAAATTACTTTGCTAATATGAAATGCCTAACATATCTAATCATTTCAGTCTCTTATCATTTCCTCCATCTTCTTTTAAATACTATGTCTGTGCTGGAGTACGGTCTGGTCCTTCCAGACGTGGAAAAACACAGAATAGAATTATTTTCCATCTATTTCAAATTCATTCTTTCAATAAACTAAAATATTACTAACTCTGACAATTCACAACTAAACATTTAAAATTCATTAACGAGTCAGATTCACATTTTACTATTTAACATAGTAACACAATAGAATGTAGAACCTAATTAAGATGGTCAAAAACAGCGTTAGGAGGCTGTTCCTCCCTACCAAACTCCTGGAGAGCGCTCAAACAACACTTCCTGAGGACCCCCGAGCCCGTTCCTGGTATTCTTGGCTGAGAACTAGTGGAACATGCAAACAACAGACTAGTCTAATGACTTAGTAAACACTCTGCACTCAGCAGTAAGATCCTTCAACTGAAAAGCTGCACTAGATCACTTAGCAGTTAACCACTCAAACTCTTTCCACAAATTCCCTTGCCATTGAATTTATTTGAAGTACATTCACCTGAATGATCACTTCCCTAGAATGAGCAGTCTCATCTCTCTTCAATGGGTATTTTTATAAAGATTGCCTAGGTCTTTTTGTTCAATTGTCATTAATTGAGCCACCTACTCTGAGCCCACTTTCTTGGGGGATCATGACCCCAAATGTAGAGAGATTTCCACCTGCAACAGTTGGAAGTGGTTTGAGGATGCTGCCACATGTCTATTTGCTCTCCACCCAGTCTCTTCCACCAATTTGACTAGTAAACACTCTTTTAACAACTCTCCTAAGCTGTTGTCTCCACCTTTATTTATTTATGATTAAATATTCAGAATTACATTAAATATTTTGGACTCTGATGAGTCATCAATTACAACTTAGCATAAAATATAACATATTGTTTTTAAATAAAATCAAATAAGATAATATTGTTTTTTGCAAAATTGAGGCATGTGACAATTAGGACTTGAATTATTGAAAGAGATGGAGTTAATTGTAAACCAGGTACAAGGTAACTTGAAAGTTGCGCAAGATCTACAAAAAAGAACGACAGACCTTAAACGAACTCCAAAGGAGTTCTAGGTAGGAAAACATGTTTTCATTAGTGTGAGACCTAAAAATAGTTCTCTGAAGTTAGGTAGTTGTGCTAAGCTAGCACCTCGATATTGTGGTCCTTTTGAAATACTATCCAGGATAAGACAGGTAGCATATCAGTTATCGCTACCACCAAATCTAAGAGTTCACAATGTTTTTCACATTTCTGTATTAAAAAAATATGCACATGATGCTACTCATGTTATTAATTGGAATAATGTACAGGTGGAATCCAAATGAAATTTTCTGGTGGAACCGTATTGTATCCTCGAAAGGAGGGAGATCTCACTTCGGAATCACACCATTGGTGAGGTGAAGGTGCAATGGAAGCACCTTAGTCCAGAAGAAGCCACCTGAGAATTGGAAAGTCATATGTGGGATACATATCCAATTCAATTTCAGGGAAAATTTGAAGAAGAGGAATAAATAACATCGAGGACGATGTTATAAATTAAAGGGGTGTGTATGTCGCATGCCCCAATTTTCAAAACAATTTAATGTTATTGAGGAACATTATGTTATATTTTATGCTAAGGTTGGAATTGATGACTAGGTGGAGTCAAGAATAATTAATGTATTACAGAATATTTTATTAATAAATAAATAAATGATGAGACAACATCTTAGGGACACTATTAAAAGAGTGTTAACTGGTCACTTGGTGGAGGAGACTAGATGGATAGTATACTGATAAGTGGCAGCATCCTCAAACTACTTCTAACTGTTGCAAGTGGTAATTTCCCTATATTTGTGGCCATGACATTCCCCAAGAAAGTGGAATTAGAACAGATGGATCATTAAGTAAAAACTGACCCAAAAGACCTAGGCATTATTATAAAATTTCCCATTGAAGATAGTTGAGGCTGCTCATTCTGGAAATGTGATCATTCAGTGTGAATGAATTGCACATGAGAAATTCGATGGAGGGGACTTATTGAAATGTGTTTGAGGGGTTAACTACTGAGAACTGAACTTATGCAATTGTTAGGCTGAAGTTCTTACTGTTGTTAATAGGTTTGGATTACTGTTGTAATTTTACCAGTCAGGTGACATAAGGTCTTAAGGATACATCCTTCACCCAATACTCTACCAAGAGGACCAGGAAATAGGCTCGGGGGGTCCTGAGGAACTGCAGACTAAGCTTTTTCTAGGAGTTGGTTGGGAGAAATAGCCTTGTTAAGCTATTGTCACCTCATCATTTGACAGGTTTTTATTTGTTCAGGTTATTTATAATTTATTTACTGTATTCAGCAAATGTTTATTATTTTTCCAAAGATATGTATGTTTTTGTTTTGTTAGGGTTATGCAAAGAAGCGTATTGTGTATTGATTGAAAATTAGTGATTATAGGTTATGTTAAACAGTAGTAATATTGCTAAAAAAAAGTAAATAGAATTAAATTACCATGCTGCATTTTTCCACGCCTAGTATAGACAATATTCTAGAACAAAAATTCAAAATTTCATGTAATCACTTATAAATTCAATACTTGATGAGAATACAAAAATTCGAAATTTCATTTAATCACTTATAAATAAGTATGATGAGATCAATGTTTTTTCTCGAGTCATTTTCACTCGAAAATTATTTAATTATTTTCAGTAACCCCTAGCTCTTATTAGAGCCCATACTCAATGTTTATAACAGGGAGTTACGAACATAGTGCAATTCCAGATCTCTCGCTCAACACTAAATGCTAAGATGTACTTGTACAATACACCTAGGGATACAATGGCCAAAGATCCGATGCTCCAGAGCTTATGCTCAACATCAACATGGAATGCTCCAGAGCTTATCCCCAACAATTCCAATTATATTTTCATGTGTTCTAGAGCTTTATCCTCAACACAAAAGTAAGTACTTATGTGCTCCAGATCCTCTCGCTCAACACAAAACATCTCATCGACTATGTGCTTCAGGGTCCATTCCCAACACAAAACATTTCATTAATCATGTGCTTCAGATTCCACGGCCAACACAACCATCATATATATCCATATGTATCATCAACAATTGGCTTATGCCCAATATACAAAACAAATCATCATGTTCATATGCAGTGGGGTATTTGACCCAATATAAAATAAAACATCAATATAATCATCATGATTAGTAGGCTCATGCCTATAAATGGTAGGTCCAAAATTCAGGATATTACATCCCTCCCCGCTTAGTCCCTGATGTTCTAGGGACTCTGAATGATATCATGAAACAAGGCGGGGTAAGCCTTTCTCATGGTGGCCTCATTCTCTCAGGTAGTCTCATCTACCTCAAAGTGCTTCAACTACACTTTCAATTGGACTACAGCGTGCTTCTGAAGATGCACTTCTCTCTTGTCCAATATATGCAAAGGCTCAAGGACAAATTCCCCCTAAGGTTCCACCTGTAATAATGACCAATCAATGACATGCTTGGTGTCATAAACATATTTCTTTAGTAAAGATGCATGGAAAATATTATGAACCCTTACATGCGCAAGTAATGCTAGTTCATAAGCCATTGGTCCTTTCTTGGCCAGAATTTCAAAAGGTCCACAAAATCTAGGTGCTAAGTTACCACACCTACCCAAGCTCAACGAGCTCCGTTTTGCTTTCACTTTCAAGTAGACATGCTCACCTACTTGACAGTCTTTATCTTTTCTTTTCTTATCTGCATAAATTTTCTAACGGTCTTGTGCCTCTTTAAGGTTTCCCTAGACCTTGGTAACTAACTATTCCAAGTCCAATAACAGGTCAGGCTCTAACGTGAGTCGATCCACCCAATTGTCCCAAGTAATTGGGGTCCTACACTTTCGTCCATAGAGTACCTCGAAGGGACTCATCTTGGTGGAATCCTGATACCTGTTGTTATGTGCAAACTTTGCAAGGTGTAAATAATCCTCCCACTTGGTGGGGTTGTTCATGACATACATTCGAAGCATGTCTTCAAAATATTGGTTGACTCTTTCAGTCTTCCTGCCTGTCTATGGGTGATAAGCAGTGCTAAAGTTTAGCTACATCTCTAATCTAGAGAATTAAGATCTCCAAAAGTTTCCTTTAAAATTAACATCTCGATTTGAGATAATTGCTTTGGGTATCACATGCAATCTGAATATCTATTTAGGAAGATATCAGCAATTTCCACAGCCTTGTAGGTCGATTTCACGGGGATGAAGTGTGCTTCCTTTGACAGCTTGTCAATGACTACAAAGATGGAATCATTTTGCTTCTTGCTTTTTGGTAAGCTAGTAATAAAATCCATACTGATAACCTCCCACTTCCATTCCGAAATGGGAAATGGCTGTAGCCATCCTGAAGGGTGTTGGTGCTCAGCTTTAACTAGATGGCATTCCTGACATTTCGCAATAAAAATTGCAATGTTGACCTTTAACTTAGGCTAGAAAAAGTGTCTCTTGACGGCATATATCATCTTTTGATATCTTGGGTGCCCTATGAAATTCTGTGAGGATGTTGGACTGAATATCCCCTCCACTTGGAACATACAATCTATCCTTGGACCATAGTAGTCCAGAGTCATCCACCTTGTATTCCTTCTGTTGTTGAAACAACCGGTCCTCCTGGACCCTCTTAAAGTTTCCACATAGAATGGGTCAACCTTGTTGGCCATTATAATCTTCTTATGAAAATCTGCATCAGTTTGACTCAGGATCACCTCATATATTATATGAGTTCGTCAACTCAAAGCATTGGCAACTTTGTTCTTTTTGCCCTTAATATGCTTTAGTTCAAAGTGATAATCACTCAGGAAAGCCAACCATCTGGCTTGCCTCGCATTCAGAGTGGGTTGATCAAATTGTTAGGATTATTAATCCTCCCTTGTCCAAATTTGGTGATATGTCTAAATCAGGCATCATGTCTAAATTAGGAGTTTGTCCAATCAATTTTTAGTCACTAGAACCATTGGGTCCACTTGGCCTTATTGGGGCACATGTTTCAGTTACTAAAGTGTGGGGAACACTAATTGAGGCATACTGCCTTGATTTCATTTGATTACATCAGTTTAGGATCCTCCTAGACCAATCCCTACAATTTAGGATCCACTAGGAGTGACAAAACCAACCAAGGTCAGTTTAGTTCAGTTAGTGACAAGTCAAGCTAAGTCAGGAGTCAGTTACATTCAGTTCTAGTCATCTACATTTAGTTAGCATTAGGTTTGTATGGCTGCACTCAAGAGGGGCACATTTCTCACCTACCATAGTTAGTTAGCCTTAGCCAACACTGAATGTAACACTTGAGTTGTGTTTTAGAACTCCGATGAACTTTGGTTATGGTTTAGACAAGGTCATTTAACTATTGAGTCCTTCGACAGTGATTTAGACAAGGTCTTAGTTACCTACAGTCAAGTAGAGTCTAATCAATTCGAATTTCCTCATCTGGATTCGAATTGCATGTGGATATTTAAGCCATTGTACTTCATCGTAATTGCTATCTAATTACTCTTTGATTAATGAAAGGCATTCACAGCTACAAGCCATTTTTGCATTGTTCTATTCTTCAATAACTAAGTATATTGTGTGATCTATCCTATGAGTTGTGTGTTTTTCCATATGCTCAATTTAATACAAATAAATACTTTAGAGTGATACTATTAGTCTTTATAAGGAACTTCATTCCCATGAGGTAGTGCCTCCACATCTTTAGAGCGTGGCTAATGGCCGCTAGCTCAAGATCGTGCATGGGATAATTTTGGTCATGCTCTTTTAATTTCTGTGATTCATAATAGATCGCATGATTTTTTTGCAAGAGGACCCCTCCAAGTCCTTGCTTGCATCCGTGCATACAACGAAATCCCCATCGGGATCCACAATCCGCAACACTGGTGCGGTCATCAAAACTTGCTTAAGCTTTTCAAAACTTTCTTAACACTTGTCAGTCCATAAGAACTTATTTGCTTTCTTCTGCAAATCCTTCATGGGGCAAGCGATTCCTGAGAATTTCTCAATGAACTTTTGATAACATCTGGCTAAACCCAAAAAGGACCCAATGTCAGTGACACTAGTCGGGGTAGGCCAATCATTTATGGCTTGAATTTTTTCTGGGTCCACAGCAATTCCTGACTTGGATATGATGTGACCTAGGTACTGTATTTGTGTTTTGTAAAAATCACATTTACTAAACTTAGTGTAGAGCTGGTGTTCTCTCAACACTCGAAGTACTATGCGAAGGTGTTCTCCGTGTTCCTCTTTATTATTGGAATAGACCAGAATGTCGTCAATAAAGACTAGTACAAACTTATCCAGATATTTACTGAATATGTTGTTCATCATACACATAAAGTTTGCGGGTGCATTGGTCAACCCAAATGGAATTATTACAAACTCGTAGTGCCCGTACCTCATGCGAAAAGAAGTATTGGGAATATCTTCATATCGGATCTGTACCTGATGGTACCCGGATGATAGGTCAATATTCGAAATTTTTTTGGCTCTTCCCACCTAGTTAAACAAATCATCAATCCTAGGGAAAGGGTAATGGTTCTTTATAGTCATTTTGTTCAACTGACGGTAATCAATGCACATCTATATCATACCATCCTTCTGCTTTAAAAACAAAATCGGTGCTCCCTTAGGGGACACATTGGGTAGGATATATCCTTTCTCTATTAACTCTTGCAACTGCAGTTTGAATTCCACCAATTATGGTGCACTCATGCAGTAAGGGGCTTTGGAGGCCGAAACTGATCTTGGAGTCAGTTCGATAGAAAAGTCTAGGTCTCGTTTCAGAGGTAATCCAGGTATTTCCTCGAGAAACACGTCCTTGAATTCTTCAAGAATGGAGAATTCTTCTATGTGTTGTTCTCTATCAGACTCTACGTCTCGGATGTTTACCACAAACAACTTGTATCCCTTCCTAACACACTTCTTTTTTTGTAAGGCAGAGATTTGTCTTACAAAAAATTTCTTTGGGATACCTTGAACCTTCACTTGGTTCCCTTGGCTATCAGTACACAAGATAAAGTTGTGTAGAAAATTGAGCATGACATGGTGTTGTTCCAACCAATCCATGCCGATAAGAATATTGTACGATCCTAAAGGTAGGATGTTTAGGTTTAACTTGGTAAGGAAACCCTTTAGGCTTACTTCACATTCTTTAACAATTTCTGAAACCTTCCATTTCATACCGGTGGCTAACTGTACCAACCAAGGTTTATCATGCTTTACTTTTCCTAACTTGCATAAATCAACAATATTAGGTGCAACATAGCTCCGGCAAGTACCAGGATCAATAGGTATTAAAACAGAGGTGTTCAAGATCTTACCTTTGATCTTGACCATTGTAGCTTGATGGTCCACCTCACATCCATCTAATGCTCGATATATTCGCAGGGTTCCCACTATATCCTCAATGGTATGTTCTTCGTGCAAGTTATGCAAGAATCCATTGTTCTTGTACTTACAATCTCGGGCATAATGCGGCCCGTTGCACTTCCAGCACTTGACCGCTAAAGGGGTAGCATTGGCTCCACTCACCACTTGCTTATTACCATTAGGAGCTGTTACATAATGATTCGTACCAGTTTTGTTGAATTTTTTGTTCGCAAAGCTGTTATTTTTCTTTCTATAAGGTTGCGGGTTTGACCTAGGCTTGCAGTTATCAAAAAAATTTCTAGACTTTTCTTTATTTTGGTTCTGGTTTTCTTGCCATAACTTCCCATGCTCATAGCAGAGTCAGGTCTTTTTTAGTGTAGTATCCAATGTCTTTATCATGTATAATTCAATCCTGTCCCAAAAAATGGGAAGAGGAAATCCTAGGAACTGCTGGATCTTCACCTTCTCTTCTTTGATATACGGTACATAATGCAGCAGATCTAGAAATCTGTTTATAAATGTGTCCATAGTCATGGACCCCATGCATAGTTCATGGAATTATTTTACCTTGAGATCAAAGAACCTTTCTGACATGTATTTTTCTTGGAAAATCTTTCATAATTTTTCCTAGCTTATTTCTTGCATCCCATCTTTCTTGGTATGCTTTAAATCTCACCACCATCTTGTTGCCTTACCATTTAGGTTGTAGATGGCAAGCCTAGCCTGCATCACACTTGAATAGTTATGAAACTGACAATAATTACTCATTCCCAACAACCATTATTTAGCCTTTTCTCCCGTATTTACTTCACCTTCATAGGTCGAGGCTCTTATTTTTTGAAACTCCCCCTGAATATTGTCATCACTTCTTTGCCTCTTTCTCCATGGAGAAAGTGAGTAATCACTAAAAGGACTGTGATGGTCTCCTTTAGTTGCTTCAGGTGTACCTTCTTTTTCTGCTTCTCTTGGCTGCTGGCCTGCTCATGTTACGATTTCCTTTTGGATGTGTTGGTGTACTGGGTAGTTTTACCTTGCAGGCTCCCTCCCATCATGTTATGCAATTTAATGCTTCATTTATAGCTTGTTCCTTTATTTCATTTAGAATGTCTTCTCTAAAAAATTTCAGTTCAGCTTGAATACTGTGCAAAGTTTCAACACATCAGAGTTTAGCTCGACCACCAAGTTCACTTCCAGAGTGGGAGTGGTCATTTCTTTCTGTCGGCTATTTTCTTCCTCGGTGTTCATAAATTGAACAACGCTGTAAAAAAACCTTCTTGTAACACAAAAAATTTTAATAGCAGCAAAAAATTATGTTAGTAACAATAATTACTTATCATACTTATTTTTATTTGTGTGAAATCCTGGTGCGTCCATAAGTCTCTCAGTATTTAAACTGGGCTCTGATACCACGTGTAATGTCCCAAAAAATGGAAAATGAAATAAACAATTACATGCTAGTGAAAACTACCCAAAGGAGATCATTATTAATCATGTGGAATTACATTCGCTACTTATACTTTTGGTCTCTTCAGAAATTACCCTTACTGTCTTGTTAATCTCTTATCCATTCAGTGATTGTTAGTTTGTTTAATTCTTATATATTAATTCTATTATTTAAACTATTTGTACATCTTAGTTATTACTGTCGGTGAATTAATGAATTGTATAGATCATTGTTTTACTCCTGCACATGTGTACATTGTTTATTTAATAAAAACTAACTTAAATTTTTTGATGGGAATAAAGTGGTGGAGTGGCGGGACTTGTTCTCTCATGATGATCTAAGAGGTAAGGTATTACTTGATTACACAGGCTTACTTAGTTCAATCGAACAAATGCACCTCTTTCATTTACTTACGCAGTTCACTATTTTGCGACGGGATCTAGTGTAAAGTGCATTGACCGTCTTAATCCTAGAGGACCTGCTGCTAGTTGTTATGTTGCTTATCGACTTGGTTTTAACTTGGTAAGTGTCATTATCGTCAATGTAGCTACTACAGATAAATATCCTGTACTATAAATTATTCTTCATTATGTTTTGAATTCGTTAGTCTATATATCATTTATACGTTTTTACGTTCTATGTATATACTTACTATACCTATTAACAACTCCTATGTTCTTCTATTGACGGTTTATTATATTGGTTTTAAGAGTAGAGCTTTGGATTTTAAAGTCCGATAGGTTAAAGTGTAAACACTTTGTTACTAAGGGACTTAAACCCTAAGCTCTAATCCTACGGTCTAAACATTATCTAAATACTAAGCATGGTTCTATGACTTTGGACTAGCGCATCCTGTAGAAGGAGCAAGTCGATAAAGTAGACTTAAAGGATAGCCTACTTAGTCGATCAGTTGACCAAGTTGATGGGCCAACTTAGTCGATCAGTCGACTAAGTCGGTCGACCAACTAAAACTAGAGATTAGGTCGACCACCTAAGGTCGTGTCTGTTCACCGAACCGACACGTAGTTATTTTGTAACCATTCTGTAATCATATATATTACGCTGTTGAGCCAGATGAGAACTCAGTTCAGTTCTTTGTCTTGTATGGAATCATTTGTATAATATAATATGTTTATTCACCTATTTGTTCTTATCTCTTGTCTTTGTTTTATATATATATATATATATATATATGTTTTAGTGTGTATTATTGGTAACCTTATGTGATCTATGAGATTACAACACATCCTATGGAAAAATGTAATATTGAAATTCTATCCTAAGCAAACTTTGTAATAAGGTAATGTGTGATAGAGTTCGGGTGGCGTTATATCATATGGTATAACCATACCATAGCAGGGTTTAAAGATTTTAGCATTGTGAATAAACCCCACGATATTGTGACGACGTTGAACAATAGAGAGTGGGTTTGGAAAATCAAAGTGGTTACCAGTTGGTGCATTTATCGTTCTTGGAAATCATGATAGCCTCAAGCTTAAGGCTTGGCTCACGATTCAGTTTGGTCATTTCGTTATGGTCTGTGGGGTAAATGGGGTCTTGGCTCTATGGTATGAAGGAGATGAAGGTAAGCTTCCTCTACTTTGTGTCTGCGTTCTATGCTTAGGTTCGTGGCTCCTTTGTCATTATGCTTCTCACCCTGTCGTGTTTAAATGTGGTTGCAAGTAGAAGGGTAACTATGGTGGGGTGGCTCCATCTTTGTTGTAACTCCAATGTAATGCAATTGAGGCCACGGTAATACTACTCTTAAAACTTATGCTTGCCACCTTTCATCCCTATGGATAGAGTTGAGTTTCGATTCGTTGTTAGTTGGGGTTTTATGTTGTAGCGATTTTTATTTTTCCTTCGGGCTTATCATTTACAGACTTGGGTTTTAAATGTTGAGGCGTTATGCCATGAATAGATTCCTAGGCCATTCGGTTCTGTGTAAATTCATTTTCGTTATGTAAATCGTTAATTTTGGGTTTTGGGCTTTATAGCCATGGGCTACACCGTTGCTTGCAATGGTGTCGTAGCCCATTGGCACACCTGTGTAAACCTCGCTCTCGGCCTTTAATGGAGATTGTGTATCATACTTGGAATCTCTGTGTAATAAGATGTATGTATGGTTTTTATAAAATGATAATGGTTAACTTGATAATTTGTGTATGCAATTCCATTCTGCATTTTATTGAGCACTATGTTAAAAGGAGTTGGGGTTTTAACATCTGAGGCATTCTCCTAATCAGCTATTCTATGTAATTTCATTGATTAGCTTGGATAATGTAATAATTTGACAGCGTGGGTAAATTCCATGCCATAAATGGCATGAGCCTTTCCCACAGTACTGCGATAGCTTGTATATTATAATTTATGGTAATTGTTTCTCATGTGAAAATGGTTTGTGGAAAACGATGGGTTGGAAGCCATGGTGGCTAACACTTGCAGTAGAGTATATTTTAATGGACTGTGTATTCAAAATGTTTAATGGCTAAGATCGTGATGTAGCTAGGGTCTTACGACCTCACTGCTAGCGTATGCATCGTTATTTAAATGACATTTGACGTGTTTGTAATTTAGAGCTCATATGCTTAGTGTAATAAATTTATATACATAATAGTGATATAAATAATAAATTTAGTGATATAAATAATAAATTTATATACATGATTGATTCTTGTTCAATTCGTTATGATGTGGATTTTATGGTTTTCCCTTGGGTCTTGACATCCATGGGAATCGATGCTGCGACCTCTATTGGCAACAAGTTTTTAAAGTAATGTAATGAATGTATTTTAAATAAAAACAAACTGGGCTTGCATTTCCACAGGATTCGATTCCTGTTACTGTTTGCAATATATGGATTTATGATATGATTTTTATGTTGTTTTACTATGATATGATTTACTGTATAATATATATTATTTTAATTTAGATAAGGTAATGTTTGTTGATTTATGTGATTTTGTTTATGGTTATGTATAGATGGATAAGTAGAACCCTAGATTCTGTTATATGAATTTTGATTAAAGAATTGTAAAGGACCACATGGATGGTCGCAATGCCTCTTCTGATTATTTATAATGTTGTTTCATTTATGTGGAGTATTTTTAATGTAAATTTGTAATATGAATACATACCTTGAAAGGTCTTAGATGGGTTATTTAATTTTGAAAATAGATGTATATATACTTTTTATAACGGTTTATACCTCATGGTCTTATTTATATGTATATATAATTATCTTATAAAATCATTATGTTTATAAATAATATCCTAAGGTATCTATATAGTATATTATTTCTTTAAATTACTCCTATGATTAAATCTACCATAATATGAAAACATGTCTCTACTGACAAATGTATTATGTTAGTAGAGATATAAATAATAGGTGAACCTTAAATAGCAAGTCTAGACTTACCTAGTTTACAGTATTAATTTCTGAATATTTAATGAATACATAAAACAAACTTTAGAGATCGAATCCTAACTATACACAGCCTATGATAATATTTACCATCCTAGTTAGTCTTGGAGAGAATAAAAATCTTAGCAGAATCTAGGCAGAACATCAATAAGACGTAGGGTCAGTGAATTCATTGGAAACATTCATTTTACATATTCATTATATAATCTAGAAGATAGCATAGACAGTCTAGGGTTAGATTTTAAGAAATGTAACCCTAAGAGATATGTACAAAATCAATCAATTCCATGGTTATTATTATATGTAAAATATTTTACATAAAGCAGCCAACATTTACCCTAGAAATGAACTTTGACATACTAAGAACTCATACCTGTAATTTATCTTCCTGAAGCTCCTTTAATGACTGAACCTACACACTTTTTAAATAACCAACATTATAAATTTAAGATAGATCTGGCCTCTGATTTTGATGACCAAATCACTTGGAAACTACCACATTCCTCCCAACCATGACCCGAAACCATTCCTAGTTCTAATCTAGATCCCCCCGAACTGGACTCCAACATGCAAGTAGCTTAGAGCTCCTAAGATAGGGTTTCCTAACTGGTGTTAAGTTCTGAATCAGTCCTCTTTTCCTTACAGGAAAAGTTCTCCAAGAAAACACTTGAGAGCAAAAACAGGCAAAATCATAATTCTCCTAGATAAAAATCAGAACCCCAAACCTTTGCTTGGCTTGAGTCTTTATAGGCAGAATTTTCAGTCAAAGGGGCAGATTTCTTGATTTCTTAATTTAACCCTTGTTAATTTACTGGTGTAATTTTCAATTCTTAACCTATGAACATTTAACTAGTTCATAGTTAGTCTTTTATAGATATTTCACTATTTATTAATCCTTTAATAATAAATAATAATTGGTGGAGCTTCTTTTCTTTCTTTATTCAGTTATATAATCAATCATAATTAATTCTTTATACATACTATGTATAAAATGCATAGTATTAAAATCCTTGTAAATATTTGTCTTCGGGCATCATGTGTTATGATCCCTAGACTTAACGACACTTCTTCATGGAGGTCAAGTAGATAGATGGCTTAGGTCTATTAGGATAAGAAACTCTAAAAATACTTGGATGTTGGATTTCCCTCGTATAATGTGGTAGCTCTTTAGTACTTGATGAAAATATAGAAATTCGAAATTTTATTTAATCACTTATAAATAAATATGATGAGATCATTTTTTTTCTCGATTCGTTTTCACTCAGAAATTATTTCATTCTTTTCAGTAAACTTTAGTGCTTACCAGAGCTCATACTCAATGCTTATAACAGGGAGTTACAAACATAGTGCAATTCCAGAGCTCTCACTCAACACTAAATGCTAGGATGTACTTGTACGATACACCTAAGGATACAATGGCCAAAGATCCGATGCTCCAGAGCTTATGCTCAACATCAACATGGAATGATCCAAATCTTATGCCCAACATTTCCAATTATATTTTCATATTTTCCAGAGCTTTATGATCAACACAAAATTAAGTACTCATGTGCTCCAGACCCTCTCGCTCAACACAAAACATCTCATCGATTGTGTGCTTTAGGGTCCATGCTCAACACAAAACATTTCATCAATCATGTGCTTTAGAGTTCACACCCAACACAACTAGCATATATATCCATATGTATCATCAATAATTGGCTTACGCACAATATACTAAACAAATCACCATGTTCATGTGCAGTGGGGTGTTTGACCTAATATAAAATAAAACATCAATATAAGCATCTTGATCAATAGGCTCATGCCTATAAATGGTAGGTCCAAAATTCGGGATATTACACTCCACAGAAGTATTCAATAGTAACACTTCTTCCTTCTGCAGTAAATAACTCAACAAATTAGCTGCACTAGTTCTATGATATAGCTTTCACACTCAAATCACTTTTGCATTTCCCCTTCATCAAATATCTTGTGCACACTTTTCACTTCAAAAATTTCACAAGTGAAGATTGAACATCCCCCTGCTGAAATCGATGGGTAATTATAAGCATGCCTAGGTCTTTTGGTGAGTTTTTTCACTTAATGAGCCACATGCTCTTGTTCCACTTTCTTAGGGAACATGACCACAAAAATAAAGAAGTTGCCTCCTACAAAAGCTAGAAGTGGTTGAGGATGCTGCCATGTGTCAATTTACTCTTACCCTAGTTTATTCCATGCAATGACCAATAGACACTCATTCAACAACATCCTTAAGTTGTTTGTATCATATTTTATTTACTAACTAATAAAAATATTCAGTATAATTAATTACAATCATCTTTGACCACACTTGGTCAATAATCACAAAATTTAAATAAAATTAAAGTATAAGGTCTTCTTAAACATAAAAGTTTTTTGTAATTTGGGGTATGTGGCATACACACCCCCTTATGTATAACATTATCCTCGATGTTAAGTTTATTCATCATCCTTAGAGCTGCCCTAGAACAGAATTGGATATGTTTCCCGCATATAACTCTACAATTCCTAAATTGATTCTTCTAGATTAATGTGCTTCCATTGCACCTTCACATGTCCAATGGTGTGATTCCGAAACAAGATCTCCCTTTTGTCGAGAATACAATATGGTTCTACCAGAAAATATCCTTCGGGTTCCACCTGCACATCATTCCAATTTATAACATGAGTAGCATCATATACATATCTTTTTAAAATAGAGACATGAAAAAAATTATGAATTTTAAGATTCGGTGGTAAAGCCAGTTGGTATGTCAGAATTTCAATTCTGGACAATATTTTGAAAGGCCCACAATACTTAGGTGCCAACTTAGCACAAATTCCTAACTTTCAAAAACTCTTTTTAGGTTTTATTTTTATTAAAATATGTTCGCCCACCTGGAACTCTTTTTGATTTTATTTAATATCCGCTTGAATATTTTGTTTGTCTTGTGCAACCTTTAAATTACCTGGTATCTACTTTACGGTTAATTCCATTTCTTTTAATAACTCAGGTCCTAGTATTATCTTGTTAACGGGTTACTCCATGAGCTAGAAGTATTGTATTTTTTATTGTTGTTTTTCAAGGAATTCCTTTTAGTGTCATTGTTTCTCCTTTGTTATTTAAAAAGGTAAAAGTTTTATCAAAACAATTTAACACTACTCGATATTGTTCCAACCAATCCATTCCAATTAACCCATCATAGGAGCCTAACGAAAGTACATTTATCTATACATAAGTTTCAAACTGATTCATTAATTACTTTTTTTTTGCTCCTGTAGCCAATTGAACCATCCATGATTTTTCAAATTTCTCTACTAATAGTTTATTTTTATCTATTAAACTAAGAGAGACATAACTCAAATTATCCCCTAGGTCGATTAATATAGAAATGGGTTTTTGGTGCAGCATACCTTCTACTTCCACCATAAAAGTTTGATAATCAGCTTGCCTGTTTTGCAGCACTGCATTGATCTTGAACATCCCTCTTACTACCATCATTTCTTCCTGCACTGTATGAATATTGTCGATGGTATTCATTCTATTATGATAGAATGATGCATAGTGAGGTCCATTGCAATCTCAACATTTCATCGGTTCTTTACGTTCGTTATTCTTAACGTAGTTGTTGTGATTATTAACAGATTCTCTATTTCTATGGCCACTAGGGTTTGACTATGAGTTAATTTTATTTTCTTGAAAATCTTTATTTGAAAAATTGCGTGCATTATTATTCCCAAAATTTTGATTAGGTGTGAAACCTTTCTTTTTATGTTCATAATTATTAGACCTCTTGGCTTTCCAGTTTGGTTGGTTTTCCCGTTTTCGATTCTGCTCATAACAGAAATTCATTTTTTGCATAGCCTCTTCAAGGGTTTTAGGTTTTATCGTATTCAATCTTGTCATTAATGTAAAAGGTAAACATCTCAGAAACTGCTACACCTTGGGTTTCTCATCGACAATGTAAGGCATGTAACGTAGTAAACTTAAAATTTACTGTTTAACTCCTTCGTATTCAAAGTTCCCAACTCCAAATCATAGAATTCTTTACCTCTCTCTTCATAATACTGCTCTAACATAAACTTCTTTTTAAAGTATTTTTTTAAAGGTACTCCAGTTTATATTATTTTCCTTTATGTCTTTTACTCATTTTATGCCCTTCCACCAGATGTTTGTTTTTCCCATTAAGTTATATATTTCCCTTCTAGATTTTAACTGATTTGAGTAATTATAAATTTGGAAGTACTTTTTCATTCTAGACAGCCATGCTTAAGCTTCCTCCCTTTTCTCTATTTCGCCGTTGAAAGTTGGGGGCTTAAACTTTTTAAATTCTGCACAAATCTCTTCATAGGGCTTAAATTTTCTTTTTCTATAATGATAATTATCCTCTCTATTATCCCTAGAATACTAGCGATTCTTCCTGTGTGAGTCACCATAAATTTCAGAGGATGAACTACTTTCAATTTTAGAATGTTTGGACTTTTTAATTTTATGTTGGTAGGACATATTATCCGATCCTATCTGTTTATCCTTCTCTTCACTATGAAATTTTTTTAACAGTATTTAATTCAGCTCCTCTTGAGTTCTTAAAATTATTTCATTCTCTTTTTTAACCGTTTCCATTTCAGTTTTTAGTTCATTAACGGTTTGTAGCAGTTTCGATAAATTATTCGTTATATATTCTTTATTGGGTTCTTTTTCAAAGTTATTCTATTTATTAAATATGGACCATTCTTTAACATACTTTTTAAGTCCTTCCATACCTGCAATTCTGATTTAAAAAATATTTTGTACATTCAACATTAAAATCCTAAATCAATAATCATACTATTTTCTTACTTTTTGTTTACGTGCATGGAGGCACTACATGCCTAGTGTCTAAACATGTATTCTGATACCATATGTGACATCTCCAGAATTTACAAAAATTTAAAATTTTTCTGTGTAATAATAAATGCTAACTCATAACCAGAATGTTAGTTTAATGATTAACTTTTAGTCTGGTTAACAGATAGATTATAAAGAGAGGACATAAAACAAAAACATAGGAGTTAAAACTATTAGGTTTACTGGAACTAAATGGCTTAGTGCATTTACTTTCTAATACAAAATTCTCATACTACTTACCGCACTAAATCTGTACTGAAATTCAGTCTTGAATAGACTTAATTATTTAAGGAGTTAAAAATCATTGAATTCATATTATTAAGTTGCTCAGCGTACGTAAACCAAAAAGTAAATATAAAATATGAACACTAATTTATGACTTTAAATGTTGTGTACAGAATGTTTTCTAAAATTTATTTGTATGTATGGAAGGACTTGAAGAGTATGTTGAAGGGAGGTCCCCGTTAAATGAACAAAATAACTTTGAAAGAGAATCTATTAAAAAAGATATAACCAATAATTCATCTAAATTGTTGCAAACCGTTAAAGATTTAAAAACTGAATAGAAACTATTAAGAAAAAAAATGGGAGAATCCTAAGAGCTCATGAGGAGCTGAATCAAATACTGCTAAAAAAGTTTTCAAATGAAGAAAAATATAAACAAATAGAATCTGATAATACTTCCTACTAACATAAGAGTAAAATGTCAAAATACTCTAAAATTCAAAGCAATTCTTCTGAAATTTACGGTGACTCACATAAGAAGAAACACCAGTATTCTAGTGACAGCAGTAAAGATAATTATCATTCTAGGAAGAAGAAATACAAGCCCTATGAAGAGATTTCTAGAGAGTTTTAAAAATATTAAACCACCAACTTTTAATGGCGAAACAGAGAAAGGGGAGCAAGCCGAAGCATGATTTTTTGAAATGAAAAATTACTTTCAAATATATAATTACTTAAATCAGTTAAAAGTGAGAATGACAATATATAACTTAATTAGTAAAGCCGGCATTTGGTGGCAGGACATAAAACGAGTAAAAGAAAAAAAATTAAAAAATATAAATTGGAGCACTTTTAAAAAGTACTTTAAAAAGAAATTTCTATTGGAGCAATATTACGAAGAACAAGCTAAAACATTTTATGACCTGAAGCTAGAAACTATGAACATGAAAGTTAAATAGTAAAATTTTAATCTTACTGAAATATGTTCCTTATATTGTGGATGAAAAACCCAAGATGTAGCGTTTTTTGACCTGTTTACATTTTCATATTAAGGATAGAATTGAATACGATAAAACTAAAACCCTTGAAGAGATCATGCGAAAATCAAATTTCTGCTATGAGCAGAACCTAAAAAGTGAGAACATGTCAAACTGGAAGGCCAAGAAGTCTAATAATTTTGAACACAAAAAAAATGGTTTCACACTAATTGAAATTTTTGGGAATAATAAATCACGCAATGTTTTTAATAAAAATTTTCAAGGAAATAAAAGTAACTCACAGCAAAATCCTATTGGACCAAGAAATAAAGAATTTGAGAATAATCACAGTAATTACATTAAAAATAATGAACGTAAAGAACTGATAAAATGTTGGGAATGTCAGGAACCCCATTATGCATATGTCTGTCCAAACAGAAACAAGACTGTCAACAACATTTATATCGTTCAGAAAGAAATGACGGTGAGTAAAGTAGTAAGAGGGATGCCCAGAATCAATGCAGCATTGGAAAATAGATAGGTTGAATATCAGACTTCCATGGTGAAAGTAGAAAGTATGTTGAACCATAAACCCATTTATATTTTAATTGACCCAGGGGATATCCTGAGTTATATCTCTCCTAGTTTAGTAGAAAAAAAATAAAATACCAATAAATATATTTGCAAACTCATGGCCAGTTCAATTAGCTACAGGAGCAAAAAAGAAAGTAATTAATTTTGTGAAAGATTGTACTTTATTTATGAACCGGTTCAAAACTTCTGTAAAGTTGAATGTATTTTCATTAGTCTCTTATGAAGTACTCATTGGAATGGATTTTTGGAACGACAACGAGTAGTGTTAAATTGTTTTGATAAAACTTTTACCTGTTTAAATAACAAAGGAAAAATGATAACAATAAAAAGAAATTCCTAGAAAAATAGAAAATGCAATAGTCACATCTCATGAAGTAACCTCATTGACAAGTAAATAATAGAACCTAAATTATTAAAGAATATGAAATTAACCATGAAACATGTACAAAGCAATTTAAAGGTTGCATAAGACAGACAGAAAAATCAAGCAGATCTTAAACGAACCCAAAAAGAGTTCCAAGTGGGTGAACATGTTTCCACAAAGGTAAAATATAAAAAAAATTCTTTAAAGTTAGGAAGTTGTGCTAACTTAGCACCCAGGTAGTGTGGGCCTTTCAAAATATTGTCCAGAATTGGACAGGTGGCATACCAACTATCCTTACTACCGAATCTTAAAATTCATAATGTTTTTATTATATCTGTTTTAAAAAATGATATGTACAAGATGCTACTCATGTTATAAATTGGAATGATGTGCAAGTAAAACCTGAAAAAGATTTTCTAGTAGAACCGGATTGTATCCTTGACAAGAAGGATATCTTGCTTCGAAATCGCACCATTCAGCAGGTGAAGGTGCAATGAAAACACCTTCGTACAGAAGAAGCAACCTGAGAATTGAAGAGCCATATGCAGGAAGAATAATCAATTCTGTTCCAAGAAATATTTGAGGATGATGAATAAAATAACATCGAGCACGATGTTATACTTAATGGGGTGTGTATGTCACATACCCCAAATTACAAAAACATTTTATGTTTAAGAAGACATATTTTATTTTTATTGTAAAGTTTGTGATTATTGACCAGGTGGGGTCAAGGATGATTGTAATTAATTATGTTGAATTTTTTATTAGTTAATAAATAAATGATGAGACAAATAGATTAAGGAGGATATTAAATGAATGTCTACTGACCACTAGGTGGAATGGACTAGGGTGAGAGCATATTGACACTTAGCCACCTCCTCAAACCACTTCCAGCTATTGCAAGAGGCAACTTCTGTATTTTTGTGTTCATATTCCCCAATAAAGTGGAACAAGAGCAGGTGGCTCATTAAGTAAAAAACTGACCAAAATACCTAGGCATGCTTATATTTACCCATCAAATTCAGTAGGGGGTTGTTCAATTTTTACTTGTGAAATTTCTGAAGTGAAATTGTGCATAAGATATTTGATGGAGGAGAAAGGCAGAAGTGTTTGAGTGTAAAAGTTGTTTTACAATACTAGTGTAGCTGATTTGTTGAGTTCTTTACTGCAGAAGGTAGAAGTATTACTATTGAATAGCGCTGTGGAGTTGCAAAAGTTTTATATCGCATCCTCTCACCTAATGCTTTCAAACAGTTGGACCAGTAGACAAGCTCGAGGGTCCTAAGGCAGTAGTTAAGCTATATTTAGGAATTGATTGGGTGGAACGGGCTTCTTAGGGTATTTGTCTCCTCTACAATTACCCAGGTTATAAGTTGTTCTGGTTATTATCTTTAAATTTATTTTTCTCAAGAAAGTCATGATTGTTCAAAAGATTTCTCAGAAAAAATTATTGTTTTCTTTTGTTAAAGATATTTTTTATGTTTTAACAATTTATTAGTAAGTAAATGTTATTATTTACCCAAAATTTTTAAAGTAAAAATTAGTAGGCTATCTTATATTTCTTACCTAGAAACAACATCATATGTTCATATATAGTTTTTCTTATAGTATTATGGTTGTTGAAAAATCAGTATTGCCCTAATTCTTCTCTATACACGTGTGGTAATATATATAAGTTGCATAAATAGGTATTTGTTACTACAATAAATATAAGTTACAGAAATAGATACACATTACAGAAATAGATACAAGTTACAAAATTACATATAAGTTACAAAAATATATACAAGCTGCAGAAATATATATAAATATTGTAAAATTATATTTAAGTCACATAATAATTATAAAAAAAAAAGTGTTAGTACTATTAAACTAAATAATGAATAGTTATAGTAAATCTCATTCTTTTTATTTATAACCCAAAAACACTTGAAGAATGCACTTCTTCTTAAGCTATTAATTATAATATATTTACGATTTCTAAACCAAAGATTATCTATGGTTTACAAGATTGGTTATTATAGGTTAAAGGTTCAAAACCTATGAAGTAAATTATTGTCAAAATTTACTCATTATCTTTTTACAGTGCAAAGACTTTTTACTTCTACCAAGCTCACACAGCCAGAAAGTCATTTTTGCTTATAAAAGTATTTAGGGTAAAATAGATACAAATAATTATTCATATAAAGATTGACAGCCCTAAAGCTTTATGTTTTCCAAAAGAAATATTATTTAGGGTTTCCATAATATAGTTTTTAAGCAATATAATCCACGATAATTAACACAGTTTCCTCAATTAGAGGTCAAGACTTCGAAACCCATAAGGATAAATATTTTAGAGGAAGTCTATAACTAGTACTTTTAGGTTTTTCTTTTAAAAATACCAAATTTCAAATTAACTATCTGAATATATATGAATCACTTAGGTGGATTAAGTCCAGATGCATATTTAAATTTTTTATTTCTCAAATGTTTTTAGTATAGTTTGGATTCATTTTTATTTTTTGAATTATTTAAATATTGATTTAACTTAGTTTCTGTTGTTATTTTGTAGGTGACGATTTATTGGGACTTTGTGTCCCAAGACCCGACGGCGAGATGGCCTAAGCATTCCCATTAACATGTATTGGAAAATGATTCATTTATTTGAACATAGAGCCTTCCTACCAAATTCAAAGCATTCTCAACAAAATTTTAATATAGCCAAAAAATTTATGCATAGTTTTTTCCATCCATCCGTACACTAAATGTACAATGGGTAATGAATGTTTAAACCTGTGCCACCATGAAACCTATTCCATGGCAATACAATCACAATAATTCTTCTCAATGCAACAATGCTTCAAATAATAATTACAACCACCCTGTAAACATGAAAAGAAATACTCAAAGATTATTCATTGCTGGCCTCCAGGGAAATTTGTGTGGTAGCACTGCCTTAATGACACCTGCGTCCATGGGAAATTTTCCTCATGTAAAGGATAATGGGTAAAGAGGACTGGAGGATCTGTGTCTTTCTTCCTGGGTGAATAACTAGGCATAAAAACCTATATATTTAGAGTAAAAAATTCACTGATACTAAATAGAAATTTTCGCATAATGATTTCCTTTCTGCAATCTAAAGAATCGGCTTGTGCAATTCATAATGCACCATTAATACTGCATTTTATTTTTAACAAGTTGCTCTTGTTTAGAGAGTTCTTCATGTGATCGGTTTGACATGCAACTACTTGAGGTAAAGTATGCTATTAGTTGTCACCGCCCTGTGAGTGCTCGCCACCCTAGAAATTGTGTTGTATCAGACCTATATATATATATATGAAATACCACCACTGTGATTTTAATGCACTTGGACTATTTTATGGAACTTAGAAAAATAGGTTATTGAATTTGGTGGAAGCAGAAGTGGAGATGGCATGTAGAAATTTAGTGATTTTGAGAAAACACAACATTTTGTGTTGGTTCATGGAGCAGGACATGGTAGTTGGTGCAGGTAAAAACTACAACATCTTAGTTTCTTCCATATATTTGGCAGAAGTTGGTAGTAGTATGCTTGATCCAAACAATATCATGTCATTCCATGATTATGATATGCCTCTTGTTGAATTTCTGTCTAAGCTATCAGCTATCCATTTCTCACAAGGTACGCTATAATATATAATTTCTAGAAATTGCCTATATATTTTGTTGACAATTCATATTTAGTCATCTATATAATTAAACATTATGTGATATTTACCCGAATCATTGTAAATGTCTTTGTTTTTCTACATTTGTTTGGTGATTTCTGCTAAAGTTTAAATCTTTAAATAAAACGTTGCTTCCAAGATGTTACTTATTTTTGTAACAAAATACCTTATTATGAACAGAGAGGCTTTCTGCAGTTTTGGCCTTGAGCATCATTATCAATAATGGTAGTGGATTTCTACCCATTCTACTAGGAATAGGATTGGGTTCATAGAGATGGATTTCTCTAAGAGTGAAGTGAGCCCAAACTTTGTAGATCAAGGGACCTTAAACGGGACCGATGAACATAGCTTGCATAGATAGCCTTCCCTCCTATCACACATGAGTAGCAGGAGTGTGAGGTGCCACAGAAAACCCCATGATTATATCATGCATTCCAATTTTGCCTCCCCAGAATAGAAAATTTGCTCACTTTGTTACATTTGCCGACAACTTACTTCTATAAATTCTTGAGAAAAAATAAATCAGTTCCAAAGAGACCCAAAGCAAATAGACAAATAAAAAAAGGCTCATGTAAGAGAACAACCTATGTAGATAGTCGGAGCCACCAGAGCATATTCATCACAAGAACCTTCTATAAGTAAAGGTTTTTGTTTGAGTATTGATTTGACCAAAATTATATCAAAGCGAAAGAGATTTCTTGGTTTTGAAGAAGCTAATTAATATTTCCATGTACTAATGCAAGCAATGAATCATGGGAGGATAAATGGCAGTCATAACCCTTTCTATATCACCTTGTTAATCAATGACATGTTGTTGCACAATTACATGATTGATTCTTGAGCATCAACTAATGTAATGTCACTCGAGGTGATGAACCAATTCGGTCTCAGGACCACTCAACCTTATAGGAATGTTTGTCCTATGGACTCAAGCCCAAATGTAAGAGGACTCTTTGTAATAACTAGAAAGTTTGTAAAAATTTAAAAAATTTCATGTGACATAAAATGTCAAATGTCAATGCTATTGTACCACTAACTGTTAGCAGATGATTAAGCAGTTTGCAAGAGAAACAAATATTACTTCTTTATTAGATTCTGTATAACTTGAAGGCTTATCTTTAAAAGTTTTGTTACCACTGTTTCAACTTAGCAATTGTATTTTTTTCCAGAAGGTAAAAAAAAAATCTATCTTTTATTAATGCTAAGTATACTATTGTTTTCTTTTGTCAAGTAGGGAAAGTTTCTTAGGTGTGATCGGGGCTTACTTATCTTATAGCTAACATAGCGAAACTGATGTTTCTTTATAGGTTTTACAGGTAAGTGTATGTTCCAGTTAAATAATATATATTTTCAAATCAAGAAGATACTTCTGTAACATAAATATTATGCTAGAATTAGAATATTTAAATGCAACTTGTCTCCATAAGAGGTAGCGTTGATCTTATTTAAGTCATCACAACTCCATAAATATATTACAACAAAACTGCATATGCATGGGTTAAAATGCATGACTAAATTACTATGCCAATGAATTCAATCTACTGGATGATTACGATTAATTCCAAGAACACTTGTACTTTTGCTTATAGCAATTTTGATCTAAAGTTTAATTTAGGAAGAAAATATAGTACTCGGACTCTTGTTTAGATCAGTTAAAACATTTGGAGCCTAGTTTTGATTAAAAGTATATGAATCTTCTGTAAAACACAAATAAAATACTCTAAAATGATAAACTATAAATCTAGCCTATTTTATCCAAAATATTTACTTCTAAAAGTTCTTAAGTCTTCACATTCATAAGATGTATGTCACTTTGTACAATACTATTTCGACTCTTAACTGTTTATTCATTAATTAGATGTTAGAAATTCAATTTAGACTCTTATATAAGTCTATGGACTACACTTACTTGTAACCCAACTACATAATGCATTAAGAGTCTTGGTCCAAGGTTGTTTTCCTGGTTGAAAGAATTCTTCTTCTAACTGTTATAGTTTTTGCCTTGAATTCTTTTTATTGGTATTTTACACTTCAATTACTGGTGTCTTATACCTTTACACAAGTTTGTTTAACAAAATCTTGAGATAAGATTGTTGGTTAACATAATATAGGAGATCTTATTATTGCTTTGGTCCTAAATAACATTTTACTCTCCAACCCTAACAATTCGAAAGGCTGCCATTAGATCTCCTTTTTAATATAGTTTAATTTTAAACATATGTCTTTTAACTATGTTTTAGCAAACATAGTTAACAAAAGAACTGTATTAACTTGATCTATAAATAAAACCTAGAAGAAATTTCATGTCTTATTCCTATAGTTAATATACTAAGAATTGATAATCAATGGTATAAACATTATTAGCAATCATAGAATGTGCAATGTTTAATGATTAAAGGTTTTTGATTTGTAAATATTTTCATGTAGGTTCGAAGTTGCATTACTGACTATTGAAACGCCACCCATAATGAGAAAATAATTTTAAGGACACATGGAGAAGCTTTGTCCACGGGTTGGGTTGGGTTGACTTATAATGAATCCCTAACCCTCCCCTTTCACATTGCAAAATCTCTTCAACTGGTATGGCCGAGCTGTGAGCTCGTGGCTGCCATGACTCTATCATTATCTCAAATTTGTAGCTGCCTTCCGAAAAAACACTGTGAGCTTGTCTTGGTGAGGACATAAGATGATTTTCGGTGCTCAAAGACTGTTGTAGCATACTGTGTGTGTAGAAACTATTTTTCTTCAGTGATTCGAGGACTGTGATTTGATGTTTAAGAAAGAAAAATAGTGGACAAAGCTTGTAAAAGTGTGTTCTTCGTTCTGGTTGGAGTGTTGCTCGGTTTCCTTCAAATTCATGACTCGAGGTATTCTTAGATTTCGACATTACTCTCTGAGGTGCCATTAAGTTGTCTCTGGTGGCTGGTTTCCATGACTTCTTCCAAACTGAATCACTAGCAGGTAACGACCTACTCATCTTTTTAATTAAGGTAAAAATTGGAATTGTTTATTTCCTTAAAAGATTTGTAACCATTGAATGGTTTCTCCGTGCAAGTCCTCTTCACAGCTATGGATGTTGGAATAAAGCTTGTTCCTTCAACTTCCAAATATGCAGACTTTGGTAAGCCCCGATTGCAATGAGGGTTTCTCCTGCATTGGTGTTATGGTGGTTGGAAAGATGAAAATACTTCGTTGCTAGTTATGGACTTGGTGTGGGTTTTACTTGTTAGGTTATTACTTTTTGTTGTTTTGTTTTTGTATGACATTTAAACCCTAAAGGGTATTATGGAAAGAAACTTTGAAGGATAAAACAGTCGTGACCTGGGATTTTCTTGAAAGTGCCTTACGGCCTGGAAGATGTAAAAACTTTATGTTTTTCACACGAGGCTTAAGCCGTGATGATACTGTTTCGACCACTGTCTATTCAATGAGACTTGTAAATCAATATAGGGTTTTTAATTGTTATGAAAAGTAATGGTTACATTCTCGGTTTACTGTTCTGTTTAAATTTGTATAGTTTATTTTGAGTAGTCTTAAGCCTCGACCGATATTTATAAAAGGCTGTAGGCCATTACCCTTATTTTATTTCATCTCTATCAATTTGTTTACAGTGTTATTTAATTTTAAAATATCATTTAATATAAATGATTTACAGTGATTTATACTATTTGAATTTTTACAGTATTATTAGGTGAATAAAGTACTCTATTCCTCTCAAAATGGTTACTATTTTTATATGACCTACAGTTCTGTAATGAGATGGATTTTACAGAAATAATTTTAGTTCTGTTTCTATTTTTACTTTTAATAATAATTATTTATAGCTATTAGATCTTATCTTAAGATTAAGAATATGAAAGTCTGTTTTTAGGAATAAAACCTATCTCTTGTAAACCCTAAGTGGTTCCTAAGGTTTGCAGCAAAACACGTGTTTTTAGAACAGAGTGTAAAAGTAAACTTGAATGAATTAATATAATTAAACTATGAATTATTAACTAGGTAAAACCCTACGCACTGCTTTTATTGTTCCTATAATTATTAAACTTTATTTATTGTATTTATAATAAATATTAATGCTAGTAATGATTTTATTATTAATGTGATTACTAGTGATTAATATATAATCTATTTTTTTCCGTAAATACATAATGTAGATATTTCTAGTAAACAGAACAAGTACAACTACAATTCTGTAAATAAATCACATAAATCTATAGAAGGAATCATTTAAATTTTATATTCTGAATTAGTAAACCAATCAACACATGTAACTTAAACAACCAGCAGTACTAGAGTACTGCCTTATACAAGGCATGGAAAAATACAGTGTGGTAATTTCTTTCTATTTATTTTTCATTTAGTAATATCACTACGGTTTTAAATATAATCTACTAGTCGCTACTTTTATCAATAAACAATGCTTTTTTCTTCATAAACCCTACTAAAAACAATAAGATGCATATCTTGAAAACTAGTAATCTTTTTTTGAAAACAGTAAATAAACTATAAATAAACCTGAACAAATAAAACCTTGTCAATGGTTAAGGTGACAATGGCTTAAGGAGGTCGTTCCTCCCAACCAACTCCTCGAGAAATCTTAGTCTGCACTTTCTCAGGACCCCGAGCCTATTTCATGGTCCTCTTGGTAGATTACTGGGTGAAGGATGTAACCTTAGAACCTTCTATCGCCTCAATGGATTTACATCAGTAATTGAACACAGCTTGCAGCAGTAAGAACTTCATCCTAGAGTAGCTGCATAAGTCAATCTTCAACAGTTAACCCTTCAAACTCACTTCAACAAGTCCCCTCCATTGAATTTCTCATGTGTACTTCATTCACTCAGAATGATCACACTTCCAGAATGAGCAGCCTCAATTTTCTTCAATGGGAAGTTTTATATCAATGCCTAGGTCTTCTAGGTCAGTTTTTACTTAATGAACCACCTGCTCCAATTCTACTTTCTTGAGGAATCATGACCATAATTATAGGGAAGTTTCCACCTGCAATAGTTAGAAATAGTTTGAATATGCTGCCACTTGTCAGTATACTCTCCACCCAGTATCCTCCACCAAGTGACCAGTTAACACTCATTTAACAGCTTCCCTAAGCTATTGTCTCATCATTTATTTATTTATTAATAAAATATTCTACAATACATTAATTATCCTTAACCCAAATTGGTCATCAATTACAAACTTTAACATAACATATAACATAATGTTTCTCAATGACATTTAATTGCTTTGCAAATTAGGTCATGTGACATACACACCCCCTTAATTTATAACATCATCCTCTATGTTATTTATTCCTCATCCTCAGAATTTCCCTGAAATAGAATTGGATATGCATCACACATATGACTTTCCAATTCCCAGGTGGATTCTTCTAGACTAAGGTGCTTCCATTGCACCTTCACCTGACCAATGGTGCAATTCAGAAGCGAGATGTTTCTCTTTTCGAGGATACAATCCGGTTCCACCAGAAAATATCCTTCAGGTTCCACCTGCACATCATTACAATTAATAACATGAGTAGCATCATGAACATATTTTTTTAATACAAAAATATGGAAAACATTTTGAACTCTTAAATTTGGTGGTAGAGCTGACTGATATGCTACTTGTGCTATCCTGGACAGTATTTCAAAAGGACCACAATATCGAGGTACTAGCTTAACACATCTACCTAACCTCAGAGAACTTGTTTTAGGTCTCACCTTGATAAAACCATGTTCACCTACTTGAAACTCCTTTGGAGTTCGTTTAAGATATTTTTGTCTTTTCTGTCGATCTTGCACAATTTTCAAGCTACCTTGTACCTATTTTAGAATTAACTCCATCTCCTATAATAATTCAGGTCCTAATACTAACCTGTCAACTGGATTATTCCAAGAGATGGGGGTATTGCATTTCCTTCCATACAGAATTTCAAAAGGACTATATCTAGCTGAAGCTTCATAATGATTATTGTAAACAAATTCTACCAGGTGTAAGTAGTCTTCCCATCTACCTGGCTGCTCCTTTACATACATTCTGAGCAGATCCTCCAATACCTGATTTACTCTTTCAGTCTATCCATCAGTTTGAGGATGAAAAGAGGTACTAAAGTAAGAGGTACTAAAGTTTAACGTAGTATTTAACCCTTTAAACAAATATTTCCAAAAGTTTCCTGTAAACTTAGGGTCTCGGTCTGAAATTATCACCTTCGGTATTCCATGCAATCGAACAATTTGTTTTAAGAAAATATCAGCAATATTTGCGGCATTATAAACAATTTTTACGGCTATAAAATGGGCTGATTTGCTCAATTTATCAACAACTACCATTATTGAGTTATTTAAGTTCTAATTTCTACATAGTCCCATGATTAAATCAAGACTAATTATCTCCCATTTCCAGCTAGGAATAGGCAATAGCTGAAATAGTACAACTGGATGTTGATGTTCAGTCTTTACTTGCTGACATTCAAAGCACCTAGTGTTGACAGGCCATATCAGCGCGATAGTCAACTAAGAGGCAATCCGATCCAAAAGCTTTCAAAGGCTGCTTCCAGTCATTAGATAGTTGTCTCTGACGGGATTAAGGCCCCGTTGCCTTCTCTTAAATCACTCCCAATTACAGAAATAGAATCCAAAGGAAAGAAATAAAGTAAATGTTCGTTAGCTGAATATATACTACACTTATGAATATACAAAGGAAACTATTAAAACTGATTAATTACTAAGTTAGTTCATATGGTACACAACTGATAACTAAAAATTCATCTAGTTAAACTAATTAACATATGTCTATAGGAATAAATGATAGAGAAAGTGTTAACAAACTAAACCAATCATATAAGTTACAATATAGACACATACATTCATGATAAGATTGAACGATAATTTGACAGAGTGCAAATATGAAGATCAGATTCAATTTAGTTTCTATGAGTTAAGTGAAAAACTAACACACACATATCCTATATACCCTATCCTGATCAGGAGCATTATAATATTAATCCTGGAATTAACTTGTAATTAACGATGTTGTGCAGACAATATCGAAATCTTCAGAAGAAATTATGAGAAAGAAAAAGACAATACACAGAAATAGTATATCATATATTATTTGAACGATAACATCAAAATCTAATACATGACATGAATCTGGAAGTTAACCCAGAATAGATCGACAATTTAACATAATACGTTTGCACATTTCTCCAAAGAAAAGTGAAAAAACATAGAAATATGAAAAGAAAATAACAGGATCAAATGATACTACAAGTACACCGCCATAATGAAAATACTGCAAATATACTTATGATATCTTCATTCAAAGGATGTTGTAACTACAAACAAGAAATTGTCTTAGTTGCAGAGAAATGTCAAAGTGACGTGATCCTGCCTAGTTCCTTTCATCAACCATCGACCTCCGTAATACTGTGAACCATGCCTCCTTAAATACATTCGATCTCGTATAGAGATATTTCTAATTTACCAGAAAATAGGGATCGATACTATGGCAATCTTAAAGAAAAATGACAAATGTAATTGTCATTTTTTTTACACATTACGATATCCTGAAATCAAAAGGATTCAGACTATAGTGCTAAACCAAAAATGATGAAGAAACTAGTAGATTGGTGACACTTGGAAGACTATATATCCACAATCGAAACCAACTTCAACTGGTTCCTTCACAATTCTTCGGAGATAATCCTGGAAACATGCGATCATCAAAATCCAGAGAAGGCGCATCTGGAAAACCGACCAAATCATCTGCACTATCAAAACAATAAGAATTAGTACAAAACGTGAGAGTAATTATCCTAAATACATAACTAAGTAATTAACTGAAAACAATACCTGAAAAATAAAATAACTTCATATCATTTGCTGCTTCTATTTACATACTTCAAAACCTGAAATTATTTTCTAGGCATCTGTACAAAACGTGAGTATCCCAAAATGCTATGGTCTAACAGGGGTATTGTAAACCTGTATGTTCACACCAGTGGCCGGTATTTGAGACAATGGAGCTTGCGAGGAACCCTTTAGCTGCATTAAGGTGACCTGAGCATTTAGCTCGCAAATTCTTTCTTTATTTTTATGATTCTTACGGGAGAATTTCTGAACTTTCCGGATTAACAGGTTCTTGTGTTGCTTCAAACGCAGGATGCATTTTTCGGCTGAATCAGAGTTCTCCTGCAATCTTGTATTCTCGGCCTTCATAGAATCATTAATTACCACTACCTCCTTTATTTCTATTTCCATGCGACGTATCTTATCAAGTAAGCGATTTACGAATAGTGGATGGATTGTTTCACTAAATCGGTATGAACCAGTTGGATCCCCTTCAGCAGGTTTACCCTTGATTTGAGGATATGGCACGAAATCCATTTTGGGATCCCTATCAGGAATATGAGGGCTATGTTTTTCTAGGTGAGTCACAGGCTCGGGATCCACATCAGGGCAATCATGAGAGATGGGTCCATGCTCCTCATTGTCCAATACAATCGTTTCTATGTCTTTACTGTCCTTCACAGAGGGCTTAATAGTATTAGCTTTAGCCACCATACTCCTAGTTACTTTGCCTGTAACCCTAACACTTGGTGTCTTACTCACCTGTCTGCAGTGTTCATCATCATGGTTCGGGGTTACCAAGGAAGGTTTTATGGACTCCCTCTTTCGTTTAGGACGCACAGGAGAGACGGGACCTTGCATAAGAGCGTGAGAACAATCCTTCTGGACGCTAGGGTTTACATGAGCATTAGGGTTTAGCAGAGGGTTATGTACAGGTGGAGTTGTGGTTCCACAAGGTTGCTGATGCCGAGAACAGTCTTCTGCACAGTCAAATTGGCAGTGGCAAAACACCATAAAACCGTTTTTCTCAAGAAAATGGTCCCAGGTCTGATTCCATTTGGACAACTCCATTTCCACTAGCATTCTAATGATACCATGGTGGAAAATACTTCGACCAATATTTTTAGGCCCTTTCTTGATGGCCGCAGAAATTTTAGTCATACTTTGGACTAAGTAATAAGGTAGATTGATAGGCTGACCAAGAAATACAGTCATTAACCTAAGATGATACACATACACAGAAGAAAGACGACCCTCGCAAGTAACGTACCTGTGAATGACCTCCAACACAGGTCTCCATTCCCTTTTAAAATACTTACGCGAAACACCAGCCTTGAAAGACACTTCCTGGCAGGGGTTTTTTAGCATTTGCCTCCATTCGGTGGACTTCATCTGTTTAGACTTAAACCAGCATTCACTTGTTAAAGTTAGGTTCGTGGCCAAGGCGACTATGCGCTCATCCACTATGAACTGAAGGTCACCCACCTTGGCTCTGCCATTAACCAGCGAGAGGGAAAACAACCTGGTAATTTCAAGATTTGAGTCTGCGAATTTGCGGAAAAAGGGAAGCCACCCGACTGCCTCTAATTTGTCTAGGAGTTCCGGATCCTCATCTAGAATCTTCTTATTATCAAGTTCAACCCTGACAACTGGGGCCATGACTACGAGTGCGAATGTACATAGTTGTGCAAGGAGGAGATACAACATACTGCAATAACCTAGAGCGCTGGAGAGAGACCATTCGGGACACAAGCCAAACAAAAACCATGGACAATGAAATCCGACTTCTTCATAAAGGAAATGAGACATGGATAAACTCATACAGAAACCCTGTAGAATCGGCATGAGTGAACAAGAATGATTATACAGAGAGGTGATCGAATAATGGCAAAAGATGGTGAAGACTCCAGAACAACCTCACCTAGCCATGCTTTAGTCACCTCGATCGAAATACAACCACGAATCAAATATAGTACAGGTGTTCAATGAGCAGGAAGACACGACGCTACACTCGTACTGAAATTGAATGTCATTAAAAGAGTTGTGTATGTGTTGAATGATGACATAATAGCCCTCAATCATGCAGATCAGATTTGGGGATGGCGATGCGAATTGAACTGACCATAAGCAAAGAACCTTGGGCATTAAACCATAGACCTTGCTATGTAATAATTCCAACCTTCGAAAATAGTGAGTATGCTACGTGAAAACACATATCACATAACCCATTATATCAACCCCAACCATTAAATGCACAAATATAAGCCACGTATGGAGAATATTACGAAGGTCGATATTAAATGTTTGTGGTTGGATTGAGCATAGTTCAAAGATTGGAGGATAAACCTTAGGGATAAATATTTCCATGACTTTGATAAGGCACCCAAGCATGAAATAGTTAGCCTTCCATGTTCCATAACCTTGTCAAATTTGCAATTAAAACACAAATAAAACATACCAAATGATGAATGTTCAGATAAGGCTTATGGTCAGGTTATGGTGAAAGGCATATAAACCAAAAAGTGCTTATCCCCTAATTTGAGACACAAATCCATTCAAAATAATCGTTTCAATATAGTAATTTTGCCAAATAACAATAATTCCCAAGGTTATAAAAATAATGGAATTTCACTGTTTCAGTAGCTCCTGGTTCCGTAACTTGAAATGAGAAATCCAAAATTTTTTATCTTGCTTGATGAAATTTTTTGAGGCTGTTGTGTAAGAGCACAACAAATGGCGACTGACTGGGCGGAACAGTTATATCTGTTTTCTTGGCCTGAAATCATGCAATCAAAAAGAAAAAACTTAGACCCCTCATGTATACCATTATACAGAAGTCAATATTTTGCATCTTAAACGGATTCAGAAATTTCATATTTCTAAAGCTTACCAGAAATTTACATTTTTAATTATTTATTTAATAAAGATCAGGTCTCTCGCAAAAGTCAGTCCAAATGAAGTAAGGCAGTAGGTGTCTTGGTTTTGAACAATAAAGTCTCAATACCACAAGCATGGCCCTATTTCAAGTAGGCATCCATAGCCTCGATAGGGTTGCTTCAGGGTTGAGCCTTGAATAATCTTGTCTCGAATAGCAGCCATTATGAGGCAGCCATAAGTGTGACCAGTCCGTTGAAAAATATCCCTTCAATTTTTCAGACCAATCTCTACTGACGAATAAACCATATGCCTCAGGGATATCTGCAACAATTATGTCAATGATGAAATGGACCTGAGGGTTTGAGGCTAATCTTATCAGTACTTCATTCAGCTTTCCTATTACCTTTACGTTAGATCAGTCAAGTTGCACAATGTTCGTATCAAGTTGCACTATCTTCGAACTCCTCAAATTTCCTACTATTCGAAACAAGATTATTCAATGGGTTTCTCTAAATAAAAATGGAAAAACTTCCTCCACTCAAAACAGTTCTGCTAGTACTAAAGACAATTCAACAAAAGCTTCAGTTAACGCCTCGTCCATAGGTAAGAAATCAGATTCCTCAACTCCTCCTTTTCTGCTCACATTTGAAATCTACAATCTTAAGGTACACAATTGTATGATAGATTCGGGGGCTTCAAAAAATGTCATGCCATATTCGGTATGTAAAAAACTTAATGCAATCCCCATCCCATGTGATACGAACATTGTGCAAATTGACCGATCTAACGTAAAGGTAATAGGAAAGCTGAATGAAGTACTGATAAGATTAGCCTCAAACCCTCAGGTCCATTTCATCATTGACATAATTGTTGCAGATATCCCTGAGGCATATGGCTTATTCCTCAGCAGAGATTGGTCTGAAAAATTGAAGGGATATTTTTCAACGGACTGGTCTCACTTATGGCTGCCTCATAATGGCCGCCCAAACAAAATCAGAATTGATCAAGAGCATTATATGAAGCACACGATCACCGAACTGGATGACTCAAACGAACCAGTTATTTGCTGATACTATAATGGGCAATTATATGGTGGATTCCTTTTTTGGAAACTTTGAGGCTGAAACTTCGTCAGTCCAAAATCCAGAATAGCAGTCCAAAGTTTTTCATTTTATGCAAGTTACGGATGACATTCCAGCTATAAATACAGTACATTTAGACTTGAATAGTGGCCTTTGGTCCCTATACTTTGACGGATCTAAGTCAAAGGAAGGGGCTGGGGACGGTTGCTTGTTAATAGATCCCCACAGAAAAAGGTATTTTGTTGCTTGCATGTTGTTGGAATTTGAGTGTACTAATAATATTGTTGAATATGAAGCCCTTATTCAAGGGCTGAAAAAGGCAATTGATCTAGGATCTAAAGCTCTGGTAGTATTAGGATATTCCAAAATTATCATTAGATAGGTACGCAACACTATACATTGCATTGCTGGTCATCTAAAAAATTACCAGATAGAGGTGTGGAATTTATTATTATCGTTTGAAGATTTTAATATAAATTATAGTCCTCGTTATTTGAATCAGGAAGCAGATCTGTTAGCGAATGTTGCTTCAAGGCTAATTCCATCTAAAGGGATATTTGTTGATTCATTCTCTGTCAAACTGTTTTTCAGGCCTTCCATACCTGATAATATCGTCAATTGGAGAGTCTTTGACCATGATGAGCAATTAATTGAGTTTTTGACCATGAAGCACACCTTCAAAGACATAGTCATCGATGAGATAACTCATGATGAAGATCTGTCCAACTTTTCGGTAATTCACAAGCCCTGTTCGATTGAAGAATCTCGTAATCAGGTCCGTACTATTCCTAAATCTGTAATTAAACTTGAGAAGTTCTATGATTTGAAGGAAAAATTTAATGGTGCAAGGAACTGTAAAACCAACAGCTCTCCTATGCAATCTGAATTCATAAATTTAGGCAATGAACATAATCCTCAATGTGTCAATCTGGGCAGTACATGTACCTCGCAAGAAAAAATAGCCTTCATACAACTCTTTAATGAGTTTAAATAAATTTTTGCTTGGACATATGATGATCTGAGGACATTTGATCCAAACATAATGCAACATGTCATCCCGATGAAACAATAGGCTAAACCATTCCAGCAGAAATTGAGAAAAATGCACCCTAGCCTAGAACCGGTTGTTAAAAACGAGCTTAACAAACTCCTGGCGGCCAGAATAATTTTTCCAGTGTGGCATACGCAGTGGGTGGCAAATCTCGTCCCGGTTAGAAGAAAAAATGGTGATATTAGGTTATGTGTCAATTTTCGAAATCTAAACAAGGTTTCAGAAAAAGATAATTATCCTGTTCCCCCTATGGAAAAGATCTTACAACAGGTTTCTGGATCTGAAATTTTCTCACTTTTAGATGACTTCTTGGGATACAATCAGGTATTAGTATCCAAAACATATCAGTTGAAAACAACCTTTAGAACCCCTTGGGGAACTTATGCTTACAGGAAAATGCCATTTTGTTTAATCAATGCTGAAGCAACGTTTCAAAGGGCGATGGATATTGCGTTCAAAGACCTAATCAGCCAATCTGTTGTCATTTACCTAGATGATGTAACTATTTTTTCAAAAAATAGGGTTGATCACCTAACACATCTCAGGAGGGTTTTTGAACGTTGTAGGAAATATGGGATCTCCCTGAATCCCAAGAAATCTATCTTCGAGATTACAGAAGGTAAATTATTGGGTTTTGTAGTTTCAAAACAAGGTATCAATATTGACATTGTACGAACCCAAGCTATATCACAAATTTCTATGCCTAATTCAAAGAAAACTATGCAATCATTTCTAGGGAAAATAAATTGTGTCTCCAGGTTTATTCCTGGGTTCACTGAGATTGTCAGACCCCTTCAGAAAATGATTAAGAAAGATGTTGATTTCAAATGGTCTGCTGAAGAAAAGCAATCCTTTCACGATATATTAAAATCTATTTCTGAAGCACCCACCTTAACGAGCCCTGATTTCTCCAAACCATTTATTTTGTACACCTTTGCATCTGACTCTTCGTATGTCGTTGTTTTAACACTGAAAAATCAGGAAAACAATGAAGGTCCCATCGCTTTTACAAGTTCTGGTTTTAACGGCACAGAGCTCAATTATCTAGAAGTAGACAAACAGGCCTTTGTTATTTTCAAGTCAGTAAAACATTTCTGGCCATATCTGTTGAAGTCTCATACCAAGGTTATTGTGCCATATTCCGCAGTAAAAAATCTTTTGCTGCAAAAGGACTTGGGCGAAAAGCGAGCCCATTGGGTTATAGCGCTTCAAGAGTATGACATGGAAATCAAGCCTTTGAATATTGTCAGAGGACAGGGACTTTGTAAGCTAGCAGCCAGATCTTCAGACATGTCAGAATATGATCTGCACTTTATCGATGAACATTCTCTGTTTGAAAGGGAAGTTGTTCCAATCTTAGCCCCCTCTGATTCCTGGTATCATGACATTAAGTTTTTTCTATTGCATGGAAATGCTCCTAAACATTTATATTCACGTAGAAAAAGGGCTTTGAGATTAAGATCTGCCCCTTATCAGCTGATCGATAACGTTTTGTTCAGAAAAAATTTCGAAGGGGTTCTCCTTCGTTGTTTAGAAAGAAATGAAGCTGATAGTGTGTTGTCTCACCTACATGCAGGGCCAGTCGATGGACACTTTGGCGGGGAAACCACTGCACATAAAGTACTCAAAGCTGGATATTACTGGCCTACTTTGTTCAAATATGCATATGCCTTTGCTAGGAAATGTCAGGAGTGTTAGAGAGCAAACAGAAGACTTAAGAAAGCAGCATTACCTCTCCAACCTGTTAATTTTGAAGTTCCATTTCAACAATGGGGTTTGGACATTGTTGGTCCGATTACACCAGCTTCCTCATAGCAGCACAAATACATTATGACAGCCACTGATTATTTCACCAGATGGGTCGAAGCCATCCCTTTGCGAGTGGTTAACTCAACACAGGTGATATCATTCCTTGACTCTTCTATTGTCACTAGGTTTGGTGTTCTGGAATCTTTGATCTTTGACAATGCAACCTATTTTTCTTCTTTAGAACTAACAGAATACGCATTGGAAAAGGGTATAAAATTGAAGTATTCAGCTAATTACTATCCTCAAGGTAACGGATTAGCTGAATCCTCCAATAAAAATTTAATCAAGATTCTAAAACGCACAGTAGTTAATCATCATAAAAATTGGCACAAAGCCTTATCAAATGCCGTGTGGGCTGACAGAGTGACTCCCAAAGCTGCCATAGGTAATTCTCTTTTTTTCCTGGTATACGGTAAAGAATCTATTCTACCTTCCCATCTATTTTTACCCTCTCTACAGCTCTCCCAATCAGTGTAGGAAACAGGATGTTCTTCCATGGAACATCGGATTAATACTCTGTTGAAACTGGAGGAAGAAAGAGAGTTAGCCAAAAAAAAAATTGACCAACACCAGAAGACAGTGAAACGCTGGTTCGATCACAGAAAATCATCTAGTAGAGATTTTGAAGTAGGTGACCTAGTTCTGAAATGGGACAAAGCGCACGAAGAAAAAGGAAAGCATACTAAGTTATAATGCCTGTGGCTGGGACCGTTTATCATTATAGAAAAACTCGGTCCCAACACATTCAGGTTACAAACGCTGGAGGGAGACATCGAGAACCTTCCGGTAAATGGCCATCTAATCAAAAAATATTTCTGTTGATACCCCTTAGGGGATTATCCCGTACATACCTTGTGTTATTTTCTTGGTTTGTGGAACTTTTTAGTGTGTTCATTTTATTTGTTTGTTTTGAATATCCTCTAGCGTCTATTTGTTGTTTCATCTGCATAATTTTTGAGAGTGATCAATTCATTTAATCTCTGGCTGATGACTTTTCATCAAATCTTGTGGTTGACTTACAAATCATGTATCATGATCTTTACTATCCTGTGTATTGCCATGCTTCCCTTAAAAGTTCACTAATAATTGTTTTACATCTTGAATAGTGAACGGGTTTTTCGGCTTTCTAAATTTTACCAGAAACTCTGTAGTCATATAAATATAAATTAATAAGACGAGCCTCCACAAAGATTTATCCAAAAGGATTGGGGCAGTATTTGTCAAAGGTTATCTATTCAAGTCTTTTACGCCACCCCCTCTCGTTAAGAGAGTTAGACTTGCCTCCCCATCTGCTAAGATAATCTCATTTGAGATTAAATATAACTACAATCTGGCCATGGTTGGATTTGAATACGAAAGTAATTAATTTTTAAAATAATATGAAGGACAGAGGGTCTCATTACGAGCCAGACTATTCAGGATCATAAATCTGCATTTAGTGACATTGTCACTTCCGGTCACCAAGCCGGGACAATGGCCCTTGGATAAAACACTAAGGGATAAAAGGTATCATCACGAGCCGGTTTATTTACTGTAGTGCAGATCAGTGACTGACATGGTTACTACCTGGTTACCAAGACAGAGCCATGGCCTTCAGGTATTTTCATTAAAAAAAAAAAGAGGAAATAAAGAAAAATGATCGTGCTAATAGTAATATTTCAACCTAACCAAAATTGTCTATCTATAGCTAGCAGATGGGATATTGGCATTCTTTGGGATTTGAAGCAACTCTGTCGAGTTTATGGATGCCTGCTGGCAATAGGGCCATGCTTGTGGTATTGAGACTTTATTCTTCAAAACCAAGCCACCTACTGCCATACTTCATTTGGACTAACTTTTGCGAGAGACTTGATCTTTATTAAATAAATAATTAAAAGTGTAAATTTCTGGTAAGCTTTAGAAATATGAAATCCCTGAATCCGTTTAAGATGCAAAGTATTGACTTCTGTATAATGGTATACATGAGGGGTCTAAGTTTTTTCTTTTTTATTGCATGATTTCAGGCCAAGAAAACAGAGATAACTGTTCCGCCCAGTCAGTCGCCATCTATTGTGCTCTTACCCAATAGCCTCGAAAAATTTCATCAAGCAAAATAAAAATTTTTGGATTTCTCATTTCAAGTTACGGAACCAGGAGCTACTGAAACGATGAAATTCCATTATTTTTATAACCTTGGGAACTATTGTTATTTGGCAAAATTACTATATTGAAACCATTATTTTGAATGGATTTGTGTCTCAAATTAGGGGATAAGCGTTTTTTGGTTTATATGCCTTTCACCATAACCTGACCATAAGCCTTATCTGAACATTCATCATTTGGTATGTTTTATTTGTGTTTTAATTGAAAATTTGACAAGGTTATGGAACATGGAAGGCTAACTATTTCGTGCTTGGGTGTATTATCAAAGTCATGCAAATATTTATCCCTAAGGTTTATCCTCCAATATTCGAACTATGCTCAATCCAACCACAAGCATTTAATCTCGACCTTCGTAATATTCTCCGTACGTGTCTTATATTTCTGCATTTAATGGTTGGGGTTGATATAATAGGTTATGTGATATGTGTTTTCATGTAGAATACTCACTATTTTCAAAGGTTGGAATTATTACATAGCAAGGTCTGTGGTTTAACGCCCAAGGTTCTTTGCTTATAGTCAGTTCAATTTGCATCGCCATCCCCAAATCTGATCCGCCTGATTGAGGGCTGTTATGTCATCATTCAACACGTAGATAACTCTTTTAATGACATTCAATTTCAGTACGATTGTAGCGTCATGTCTTCCTGCTCATTGAACACCTGTACTTTATTCGATTTGTGGTTGTATTTCGATTGAGCAGACTAAAGCATGGCTAGGCGAGGTTGTTCTAGAGTCTTCACCATCTTTTGTCATTATTCGATCACCTCTCTATATAATCATTCATGTTCTCTCATGCCAATTTTACAGGGTTTCTGTATGAGTTTATCCATGTGTCATTTCCTTTATGAAGAAGTCGGATTTCATTGTCCATGGTTTTTGCTTGGCTTGTGTCCCGAATGGTCTCTCTCCAGCGCTCTAGTTTATTGCAGTCCCTTGTGTCTCCTCCTTGCACAACTGTGTACATTCGCACTCGTAGTCATAGCCCCAACTGTCAGGGTTGAAACTGATAATACGAAGCTTCTATATGAGGATCCGAAACTCCTAGCCAAAGTAGAGGCAGTTGGGTGGCTTCCCTTTTTCTGCAAATTCGCAGACTCGAATCCTGAAATTACCAGGTTGTTTTCCCTCTCGCTGGTTAATGGCAGAGCCAAGGTGGGCGACCTTCAGTTCATAGTGGATGAGCGCACAGTCGCCTTGGCCACGGACCTACCTTTAACAGGTGAACTCTGGTTTAAGTCTAAACAGATGAAGTCCACCGAATGGAGGCAAATGCTAAAAAACCCATGCCAGGAAGTGTCTTTCAGGGCTGGTGTTTCACGTAAGTATTTTAAAAGGGAATGGAGACCTATGTTGGAGGTCACTCACAGGTACGTTATTTGCGAGGGTCGTCTTTCTTCTGCGTATGTGTATCATCTTAGGTTAATGACTGTATTTCTTGGTCAGCCTATCAATCTACCTTATTACTTAGTCCAAAGTATGACTAAAATGTCTGCGGCCAACAAGAAAGGGCCTAAAACTATTGGTCGAATTCTTTTCCACCATGGTCTCATTGGAATGCTAGTGGAAATGGAGCTGTCCAAATGGAATTAGACCTGGGACCATTTTCTTGAGAAAAACGGTTTCATGGCGTTTTTCCACTACCAATTTGACTGCGTAGAGGAGTGTTCTCGGCATCAGCAACCTTGTGGAACCCCAACTCCACCTGTACATAACCCTCTTCAAAACCCTAATGCACATGTAAACCCTAGCGTCCAGAAGGATTGCGCTCCCGCTCCTATGCAAGGTCCCGGCTCTCCCGTGCGTCTTAAATGAAAGAGGGAGTCCGTAAACACTTCCCTGGTAACCCCGAACCATGATGATGAACATTGCGGATAGGTGAGTAAGAAACCAAGTGTTAGGATTACGGGTAGAGTAACTATGAGTATGGTGGCTAAAGCTAATATTGTTAAGCCCTTTGTGAAGGACAGTAAAGACATAGAAATTATTGTATTGGACGATGAGGAGCACGGACCCGTCTCTCATGATTTCCTTGACGTGGATCCCAAGCCTGTGACTCACCCGGCAGAACATAGCCCTCATATTCTTGATAGGGATCCCAAAATGGATTCTGTGCCAGATCCTCAAATCAAGGGTAAACCTGCTGAAGGGGATCCAACTGGTTCATACTGATTTAGTGAAACAGTCCATCCACTATTCGTAAATCGCTTGCTTGATAAGATACGTCGCATGGAAATAGAAATAAAGGAGGTCGTGGCACTTAATGATTATGTTAAGGCCGAGAATACAATATTGCAGGAGAACTCTGATTCAGCCGACAAATGCATCCTGCGTTTGAAGCGCCACAAGAACCTGTTAATCCGGAAAGTTCATAAATTCTCCCATAAGAATCATAAAAATAAAGAAAGAATTCGTGAGATGAATGCTCAGGTCGCCTTAATGCAGCTAAAGGGTTCCTCGCAAGCTCCATTTTCTCAAATACCAGCCACTGGTGTGAACATACAAGTTTACGATACCCCTGTTAGACCATAGCATTTTGGGATACTCACGTTTTGTACAGATGCCTAGAAAATAATTTTAGGTTTTGAAGTATGTAAATAGAAGCAACAAATTATATGAGGTTATTTTATTTTTCAGGTATTGTTTTCAGTTAATTACTTAGTTATGTATTTAGGATAATTACTCTCGTGTTTTGTGCTAATTCTTACTGTTTTGATATTGCAGATGATTTGGTCGGTTTTCCAGATGCGCCTTCTCTGGATTTTGATGATCGCATGTTTCCAGGATTATCTCTGAAGAATTGTGAAGGAACTAGTTGAATTTGGTTTTGATTGTGGATATATCATCTTCTAGGTGTCACCAATCTACTAGTTTCTTCATCATTTTTGGTTTAGCACTATAGTTCGAATCCTTTCAATTTCAGGATATCGTAATGTGTAAAAAAAAATGACAATTGCATTTGTCATTTTTCTTTTTTTAGCTGAAGTCGGTTAAGATTTCCATAGTATCGATCCCTGTTTTCTGGTAAATTAGAAATATCTCTATACGAGATCGAATATATTTAAGGAGGCACGGTTCACAGTATTACGGAGGTTGATGGTTGATGAAAGGAACTATGCAGGATCACGTCACTTTGACATTTCTCTGCAACTAAGACAATTTCTTGTTTGTAGTTACAGCATCTTTTGACTAAAGATATCATAAGTATATTTGCAGTATTTTCATTATGGTGGTGTACTTGTAGTATCGTTTGATCCTGTTATTTTCTTTTCAGATTTCTATGTTTTTTCACTTTTCTTTCGAGAAATGTGCAAACGTATTATGTTAAATTGTCGATCTATTATGGGTTAACTTGCAAATTCATGTCATGTATTAGATTTTGATGTTATCATTCAAATAATATATGATATACTATTTCTGTGTATTGTCTTTTTCTTTCTCAGAATTTCTTCTGAAGATTTCGAGATTGTCTGCACAACATCGTTAATTACAAGTTAATTCCGGGATTAATGTTATTATGCTCCTGATCAGGATAGGGTATATAAGATATCTGTGTGTTAGTTTTTCACTTAACTCATAGAAACTAGATTGAATCTGATCTTCATATTTGCACTCTGTCAAATTATCGTTCAATCTTATCATGAATGTATATGTGTCTATATTGTAACTTATATGATTGGTTTAGTTTGTTAACATTTTCTCTATCATTTATTCCTGTAGACATATGTTAATTGGTTTAACTAGATGAATTTTTAGTTATCAGTTGTGTACCATATGAACTAACTTAGTAATTAATCAGTTTTAATAGTTTCCTTTGTATATTCATAAGTGTAGTATATATTCAGCTAACGAACATTTACTTTATTTCTTTCCTTTGAGTCTGCTTCTGTAATTGGGAGTGATTTAAGAGAAGGCAACGGGACCTTAATCCCGTCAGAGACAACTATCTAACAACTGGAAGCAGCCTTTGAAAGCTCTTGGATCGGGTTTCCTCTTAGTTGACTATCGCACTGATACGGCCTGCCAACACCTAGCAATGTATTCTTCCAATTCAGTTTTCATGTTTGGTCAAAAATAATATTTTCTTAGCATGGTTATGGTTTACTGATAACCCGGATGCCCTGAATAAGGAGTTTTATGAACTTCATTTAAAATTAACAGCTTAACCTTAGATACATTTGATATGTATAATCTATCTTTATACAATAATAATCCTTTTACGTTCAAATTGTACTCTGTACTTAGAATTTCTATTAAATTTTTCCTTACCTTTGCTTGTAATTTTCAATAATTTTCATCTTGTTCTATTCCATCTTCTAGCTGTTCTTCCAAGTCTGTCTTATAAGTACTGATGGCTGCTATAAGATTCAGTTTTGCATTTCTACTTAATGCATCTGCAACCTTATTCTCCTTTCCTTTAATATGTTGAATTTCAAAATCGTATTCACTAAGAAAATCTAACCACCTAGCTTGCATAACTTTCAAGTTAGGTTCATCCAACAGATATTTCAATCCTTTATTATCTGTCATTAATATAAACTTCCTTCCAATTAAATGATGACGCCATATTTTTAAGGAATGTATGACAGTAACTAACTCTAAGTTATAGGTCACACAATTCTTCTCATAAACCTTCGGATTCCTAGACTTGTAAGCAATGATGTGTCATTCCTAAGTTAAAACTCCACCTAAACTGTCATTGCATGCATCGGTACATACTATAAAATCTTTATTAGGGTCAACAATTCTTAGAATTGGTGCGATGGTTAATAACGTTCTTAACTTTTTAAAAATGTCCTCACACTTCTGATTCTAATCGAATTTCTTCCATTTTTTCTGCAAAGAGGTTATAGGATTTGCAATTCTTAAAAACCCTTCGAAGAATCTCTGATAATAACCAGTAATCCCCATGAATGATTGAACGTCCGTTACGTATTTTGGATTCTAATCGAATTTCTTCCATTTTTTCTGCAAAGAGGTTAGAGGATTTGCAATTCTTAAAAACCCTTCGAAGAATCTCTGATAATAACCAGTAATCCCCATGAATGATTGAACGTCCGTTACGTCTTTTGGAACTGGCCATTTCTTGATTTCCTTTATCTTTTCGGGATTGACCGAAATTCCTTCTTTAGTCACCACATGACCCAAATACTGAATTTTATCTTTAAAGAATTCACATTTACTAAATTTTGCATATAGTTGATGTTCTCATAACTCTTGGAAGACAATTTTTAAGTGTTATTTATGTTCCTCTTCAGACTTTGAGTAAATTAAGATGTCGTCAATAAAAACGACCACAAATTTATCCAGATATGTGTGCTTTACATTATTCACCAGACACATAAAAACAACGGAGGCATTAGTAATCCCAAATGGCATAACGACAAATTCATAATGACCATACAGGGTTTTAAAAGTTGTTTTAAAGTTGTCTTCATCATTTATTCTGTCCTGGTGGTATCCAGATCGTAAATCAATCTTTGAGAACACCATTGCTCCACGTAGCTGATCAAACAGATCATCTATATGGGGGTAACGGGTATCTTTTCTTGATAGTCATTTTATTTAATTGACAATAATTTATACATCATCCTAGATTTTTATCCTTCTTCTTAACAAAGATGATAGGTGACCCCCATGGAGACACACGGGGTCTAATGTAATTCTTATTAATGAGATCTTTTAACTATGAATTAAATTCATTTAATTTCAATATATTCATCCGATAAGGGGCTTTTGAGATAGGCATTGCACCAGGTACCATCTCAATAGTAAAATCTAATTCCCGTTTCGGAGGCAATCCCAGAATTTCTTCTGAAAATACATCTGAATGTTCTCTTAGGATCGAAATATCTTCCAGTTTTAATTTATCTCCGTTATTAATATTTTCTTCATTAATTACTATTACGGCAAAAATTTCACAGCCTTTCCGAACAACTCTCTTAAGCTGTAAAATAGAAATCTTCCTTATGGTTGTTTTCCTAGGGATTCCTATTACATTTATTAACATTCCATCATTATTTATGCAAGTACAGGTTTTATCAAAGCAATTCAGAACCACCTATGTTTTTTTAACCAATCTATACCAATTAACATGTCATATGAACCTAAAGGTAACACATTGAGCTTAACATAGGTTTCAAACTGATCCATAGTTACTGCACAATTCTTAACAAAGCTAATTACTTTTCTTTTTCCACCAGTGGCTAGATAAACTAACCAAGATCTTAAAAACTTTTCAACTAAAAGCTTATACTGTTCTACTAAATTAGGAGAAATATAACTTAAACTATCTCCTGGATCGATTAAAATAGATAGAGGTATTTGATTTATCTTACCTTCCACTTTCTCCATGGAACTTTGATAATCTGCTTGCCGGTTCTCCAATGCTACGTTGATCTTGAGCATTGTCCTCACTAGATCACCAACATTCATCTCCTCCTATATTTTGTGTATGTTGCTAGCAGGCTTCTTCCTATTGGGGAAAACTGATGCATAATGTGGACCATTACATTCCCAACACTTTACTAGTTCCTTTCATTCAAAATTCTTTGTATAGTCACTGTGGTTGTTAGAAGATTCTTTATTCCATTGATTATCTGGATTGGTCTGTGAATTACTTTTGTTCCCTTGAAAATTTTTACTAGAAAAATTTCTGGTGTTACTTTTCTTAAAATTTCGATTAGGAACAAAACCTTTCTTTTTATGTTCAAAGTTATTATTTCTTTTGGCCTTTCAGTTGGTCATACTTTCATTTTTGTGATTCTGTTCATAACAAAAATTCTTTTTTTTATTGCTTCTTCTAAATTTTTTGGATTGTCATACTCAATTCTATCTTTTATATGAGAAGGTAAACAGCTGAGAAACCATTGTACCTTAGGTTTCTCTTCCACAATATACGGCACATACCTGAGTAGACTTAGAAATTTACTATTTAGTTATTTCATATTCATTGTTCTCAGTTTTAGCTCGTAAAATTCATTATCGCTCTCCTCATAACATTGTTCAGATAAAAAATTCTTCTTGAAATATTTCTTAAATGTGCTCCAATTAATATTTGTATCCCTTATCCCTTTTACTCATTTTAAGTCCTGCCACCAAATATCTGCTTTCCCTGTAATATCATAAATAGCCATCCTGGCGTTCAGTTGATTAGAGTAGTTATAAATTTGGAAGTATTTCTTCATCTTGGACAGCCAGGATTATGCTTATTCCTCCTTCTCAGTTTCTCCATTAAAAGTTGGTGGCTTGATTTTCTTAAATTCACCAAAGATTTCTTCGTAAGGTTTAAACTTTCTCTTCCTAGTATGGTGATTAGCTTCACTACTGTCACTAGTATATTGGAATTTTTGTCTATGCGAATTACCATACACTTCAAAAGATGAGCTACTTTCAATTTTAATTTGTTTGGTCTTTTTATCTTTATGCTGATAACCCATATCTTTAGACTCAGATATTTTATCGTTTTCCTCAATATGAAATCTTTCCATCAAAATCTGATTTATATCTTCCTGAGCTCTCAGAATTCTCTCATTTTCTTTTTTAACCGATTCCATCTCTGTTTTTAGTTTCTTAACTGTTTGTAGTAGTTCAGAAGAATTATTAAGTATCTCTTCTTGTATAGGTTCTTTTTGAAAATTATTTCATTCGGTGTAAGGAGATTGCTCATCCGCATATTCCTCCAATCTATCCATACCTGTGATTAACTCGGAAAACAAAATTCTCTGGAAATATCATTCAAAATAAAATAACATTAGCAAGTTTGTTTAAATTTATTGTTTCACATATGGAAGTTGAGCCACATTGAATCCCAGTGTCTGAATCTTGTGCTCTGATACCACATTTAATAACTCAAAAATTCGTAAAAATTTAAAAATTTTCATGTGACATAAAATGTCAAATGTCAATGCTATTGTACCACTAACTGTTAGAAGATAATTAAACAGTTTGCAATAGAAACAAATATTACTTCTTTATTAGATTTTTATATAACTTGAAGGCTTATGTTTAAAAGTTGTGTTAGCACTGTTTCAACTTAGCAGTTGTATTTTTTTCCATAAGGTAAAAATGAAATCTATCTTTTACTAATGCTAAGTATACTCTCGTTTTCTTTTGTCAAGTAGGGAAAGTTTCTTAGCTGTGATCGGGGCTTAGCTAACACAGTGGGACTGATGGTTCTTTATAGGTTTTACAGGTAAGTGTATGTTCGAGTTAAATAATATATATTTCCAGGTCAAGAAGATACTTCTCTAGCATAAATATGATGCTATACTTAGAATATTTAAATTTAGCTTGTCTCCATAAGAGGTAACATTGACCTTATTTAAGTCATCACAACTCCATAAATATATTACAACAAAACTGCATATGCTTGGGTTAAAATGCATGATTAAATTACTATGCCAATGAAATCAATCAACTCGATGATTACGATTATTTCCAAGAATACATGTACTTTCACTTATATCAATTTCGATCTAAAGTTTAATTTAGGAAGAAAAGATAGTACTCGGACTCTTGTTTAAATCAGTTAAAACATTTGGAGCCTAGTTTTGATTAAAAGTATATGAATCTTCTGTAAAACATAAAAGAAATACTCTAAGCTGATAAAATATAAATCTATCCTATTTTATTCAAAATATTTACTCCTAAAAGTTCTTAAGCCTTCACATTCATTAGATGTATGTCACTTTTACCCTTATCCCAGGGTTTTATAATTAAATGTTTTTCTCATTATATAAACAATACTATTTCGACTCTTAACTATTTATTCATTAATTGGATGTTAGAAATTCATTTTAGACTCTTATATAATTCTATGGACTACACTTACTTGTAACCCAACTACGTCATGCATTAAGAGTCTTGGTCCAAGGTTCTTTTCCTGGTTGAAAGAATTCTTCTTCTCGTTGTTATAGTTTTTACCTTGAATTCTTTTTATTGATATTTTACACTTTAATTACTGTTGTACTATACCTTTACACAAGTTTGTTTAGTAAAATCTTGAGATAAGATTGTTGGTTATCATAATATTGGAGATCCTATTATTGCTTTGGTCCTAAATAACATTTTACTCTCCAACCCTAACAATTCGAAAGGCTACCATTAGATCTCATTTTTAATATAGTTTAATATTAAACATATGTGTTTTAACTATGTTTTATCAAACATAGTTAACAAAAGAACTATCTTAACTTAATATATGAATAAAACCCTAGAAGAAATTTCATGTCTTATTCTTATAGTTAATATACTAAGCATCGATAATCAATGGTATAAACATTATTAGCAATCATAGAATGTGCAATGTTTAATGATTAAAGGTTTTTTATTTGTAAATATTTTCATGCAGGTCCAAAGTTGCATTACTCACTATTGAAACGCCACCCATACATTAAACATGTCAATTTTACTCTTACTGTAAGGTTTTGGCTCCCATGAGGGATTTTGTAGATAAACTATTGAATTGTATTTTGACATACTTATTGTATAGACCTAATCGTTGTAATTGTTTTTCCTTTCTAGAACTATTTATCACCCAAAACTTGATTGCTGTAATTGTGTTCTCTTTTTGTCTTGAAATTAATTATCTAAAATAATTAATGGTGAAACTAAATAATAATAATTTAAAAGTTAAAATTGGACCATCACAGCTTCATAAGATAACTTAGATATGTCTGACAACTAATTTTATTAATGTGATAAACTACTTAGATATGTTTGACAACTAATTTCATTAATGTGGTAAACAAACAAGTGTTCTATATACATTTCATTCTGTTTATTTTCTTAAAAAATGAAAAATTATTATTTATAATGATGCAAGTACATTCCACCCATTTTTTACTTTATGACGACTAGGTTTTCCATCTAAAATATAATCGCCCTTGGGTTTAATCAAATAATAATGTGCAATATCTAGCGGCTCTACAAGTCTACTATAGGTATTGCCAACATCTAACCACTTAATATGGGTTTGAAATTTACTTGACAAATCATGACTTTCACACATTTCAAAAATAATATCTCATAAGGAAGCGAGCTTTACCTTGGACAAATTTGCCCCGATATCCTTCGTGTCATGTTTCTTGAAGGAATCATAATATGTGATGCAATCAATATCACGATTATGATGTTATTAATCCATCTCACTATTTTTTATTAACACAAATGGAATCCAAGTTTTGAGCTGAAGCTGAAGTGTGTTGGTCATTCTTGTTGTAGGAATTGACATAAGGGAGCACATTTATAGAGCCAAGTCGAGCTGTAAACACCATGGTGTTTCTTCTTCCTTTTGGTTTGAATAACGAGAAAACAAAATCTATATAATCATTTTGTTCACATAATCTATATAATCAAATCCATTGTGTATGTGACCAATAAGAGGTTATTAATGATCCAATTCTATTACTCTTTTTCTGAACTCTAAAACTTAGTAAAACTAAGAAAAGTATGTTTGCACTAAATTAAATCAAGGCTTGTTTCCACTAAGTTCAGAGCTTTTCTAAGTTTTCATATTTCTTCTGATTGAGCTATTATTGTGTCCTTACTATGCTTGGACTTACTTTTCACTTTCATCTTTTAGTTTAAATGTTAAAAATCAAAATATATATAAAAAGAAAAATCTAAGTTTATATCATTTAATTATATCAAAAATATATAATCAAAATCGAATATTTGTATATTATATATTTTATTTGGATAGATCAATTAACCTCTTCGCACTGTTTACAAAGGTGTAGATCTAAACAATATTTATGAAGGCCTTAATCACCACCCTCCGGAACCCGTCTTGGCTTTAAAGACAAATAAATGAT